>JAUZNJ010067526.1:30159-54078 GCA_034780135.1 Jordanella pulchra
AGATTGAATATGACTCAATAGAGCCATATTACCGTGTGGAGAAAAACAATGCAAAAGACACTTTGGATGCATTCCAGGGACCATGCTTTCCCACTTTGGATGCCAGTCATACATCTGGTCACATGGATGGACTTTCATTGCCCTGAAGGCTCAAACTTAAAGTAAATTTTAGAGGCTGAGAGTAAAACTTTCATATTTCATCTAAATTTAAAACAAAAAAACAATTTAGAATATACACAAGAGTTATTTAATGTGATTTTCTTTTTTAGTTTAAAGCTTTTACCAACAAAATAAGCACTGCAGTGTGCCTTCATATTTATGCTGGAACGTCTTCAATAAATCCAACACAACCAAAACAGATAGTCTCTTAACTCTTAACCGATTCTGTCACATTTCAATCTGTAGTTTAAAAGGTTGTCAGAATATTTCATGTTTTTGTTCTGCACAAAATAGTCCAAGCTGGAGAAGTTAAAAAGGAATGTATAAAAAAAAAGAAGAAGAAAGTCTATATGTATCCAATTCCTTAAAACCAGGACCATGAAGCAAAGCATCAATTGAAAATATTTTGTTAGACAAGAAGATTGCTGCTCACAGGCAAAAATCACCCAACATGAAGAAGCTGAACCTAGCTTAAAAACAGACATTCAATGTGTTTTCACTGTGTTTTAAATGAACAAAATGAGAAAAAAAACTAATCATAGAAAGTAAAGGAGAAAATAGTAATTTGGATATTTGGTTTGTAAATTAGAACAAGATCAATATTTTGTGCTGATCAGGGTTCCACTGTGTTTTGTTCCTAAAATATCAACAATTTCAGTCTATTAAAGGATTTTCCAGCTTCGCTTTAAAGGTTATTGCAGAATGAATGTTTATTATGTGGCTTATGTTCCATTTTTATGTTGTATTGGCTAATATAAACATTCAGGAGAAAATGGTTAGAAATAGATCTGACTTGGCTTTTAAAATATGTAACAAACTACATCTAGCTAAAATTGCATTTGTATAAATCTTGGTTTCATGTGAATAACTATTTGGAATATTTTCAATAGTTATACAAAAAAAATCTAACACAGACAGCCAAGATATATAATGTTGTAAAAGTTATTTTTCTGTTTCCTAAAGTCTGCTTCAAAGGTCAGTCTATGGCAAAAAACAAAGAAAACCACCAGGAATAAAAAAGCGGTTATAAAAAAAAAATAATAATTAAAAGCAAACTTCCAAATCTACAATAATTCATCTTCATGTTTTTATAGATTTTTATCTTCAGGCTTACAGCAGGAGTTTGGAACATATGTTAATAAAAAGGCATTGAAAGCTGAGGGGATGGGGAAGATGTAGAAATCTACTCATCTGCATTAGGATTTTTTCCCTGACATATGATACAATAAAAGGAAATGAAAATAAGCTCAGAGGGAAAGAAAATCACATTCCAGAGACGAGAGTTTCCATAACAACTGTGGTTAAATTACCATTACTCAAATCCTGGCATCTAAGTTATCCAGCATCCACTGAGATAAAGTGGAGCAATCTATACAGAAATAGTTGGCACAATTGGATAAATCTGCAGAAAGATAAACACTTGGCTACAGACCAGTTATTACATTTTTAAGACATTTTCTGGTTTGACTTCATGTCCCAGTAGCAGCTGGCTCTCACCATTCTTCCACTCGCTGTAGGCCGACACTGAGAAGTTCACTCCTTCCACAGTGGTGAAATTGCGACTTGCGAGAGCTCTTCCACCTGTGTTCAGGTTTTCATGTTCCCTCACATCCTCGGAGCACGACTCGTTGCCACCGCCAACCACAGAAACCAAAGCCCACGCCTGCCTGCAGGGACCACAGGGGTTCAAAGAAAGTGTATCACAGACAGTCATACGTTTCTACTTTCTGTTGGAACAACTAACGAAGATGTGGCACTTTTCTTTTTCAGATTCTTGAAACTTTTCAAAATGACCCCTACTTTCCATTACTTTTAAGATATTCAAGGACTTTAGACCAACAAGGAGCAGTCGGGTCCTTTTTTGTCTATGCTAAGACACTTCTGATGCTGCTTATGGTTCCGTTTTAAATACAATTTTAACACAGGATCTTACCAGTCAAATTAGGAGAAGTGAACCCATTTCAGTAGATGACATTTAGGGTGTGAATAGTGAACGCCGATGGGTGGACTACTGAAAGCATATGATCTAAATCAAACCATTACGTGTAACCACTGCCTGTTAGACCCATGTCATAAAATATGACAAATCAGTTCATTGGGATATAAAGAGAAGAGATATTAGCAGTTTGATTGTGCAAAAAAAACACATTGAAACAATCCCAATCATCAAATACAGCTGTGACCAAAAAATTATCAAACATAGTGCACATCAATTCAAAATACAGACAAAACATATGAGAATAAATGTGATTTTCTGTAAGAAAGTTTAAATTTACTACCAAATTACCCACTGCCAAATAATAAACAGGATGCACTGTTATCATCTAGTTTGATATTCTGTTAACAACTGTATTGTTTGCATGGAACAGATAATGTGCAAAGGTTGGAGGTGAATTCACTACGGACCTACGTAAGCAAACGTGTGCACACGCTACTCCTACACAAAGACTGAAGACAGAGGTCATTTGTGCCAGGAAGGACAACTGACGCAAGTTAAACCAACCTGGGAGACCTCAAATGAGTTTGGGAAAGGCAACTATTTGTTATACTTTAGTCATAAACACAAGGTCCAGCTCAAGGGTTTGGACACACCCTGAACACACTGAATGTGTTCATATGTGTCCAGCCATATGAGGCCATAAGGTGTTCAAGGTGGCAAATGCAACGACACAAAAGGCTTAGAAATCTGTTAGAAAGCTGCACCACAAACTGACCCTCTGTCATTATGCTAAGTTAAATCCATCTGGAAAAAAAAAGAAACACACAAAGAAACATAGATCCACAGTATATCTTTGCCATTTACTACTGGCAGAGCCTAAAGCAAGTTAAGCTAAAGAAATGAGAAATTACAGAGGTATGAAAAAAAGAGCATCTCCTTATGTTTCAGTCTTAAAGGTTTCTTCTTCTTTTGCTTTTTGGTCACTCTTAACTGTTTTACATCAAGCTAATTATGGTATAAAAAAGATAGTCTAACCCAATACAAAAAAGGAAGTTTATACATTTATAATTTAAGACCATGTGGAAATCCTATTGCCATACTTTTTCAATCAACTGGGATTATCAGCGATCTTTCCTAGGATTGAATACTGTCATTTCCAACGAATCAAGAAAATGGTTCCAACAGAACCTGTCTGACAAGATGAAGTAATCAAATTGTTTTCACAAGTCCACATATCATGAGCTGAGAGTAAACAATATAAACAAAAAAGGAAATAAAGTCATTTTGATCAGTCCGTCAGGAAAATCTGACAGAAACATGGAACAGAGATGAAGGTGTCCATCTTGTAACATCTGACTGAAACATTAAAAAATGGGTGAAAGTTCTAAAGTGGCCTAGTCAAAGCCTGGACTAAAATGTAATTGAGATAATGAGGTTTAACCATAAAACAGATTCCTTCATGGAAATAGAAAAGACTAATTTTTATCACAACAGCTAGTAAACGACACATGGAGGATGTAGCCACCATGGATGAATCATGCAGTTATTAGGTTAAGGGGCTAATCGCTTATTCAGATGGTTTTAGATAGACCTCTTACACTTTTTATATTTACCGTGGCTATTTTTGAATGATATTTTATTTATTGTTTAGCAAAATGTAGGTTTGAAAAATCACAAAACATATGAACTATATAGAGCTTTAATACTTCATCACAGATGCTACATGCAAAAGCTAAACTAGTGGTAGTTCATAAGTATCTCGAAGAATAACAGGTGCTTGTAAGTATTGCTATTTTTATATGACTCATGTAAACTGATGTGGATCTGAAGAGACTGTGGTTAGAAATAACACTGCATTGGCATCCACCCCTATATGTGAAATGTGACACTGCAGGCATCCAAGGACCCCAGCAAGTCCAACAACAAATCACAGGGTTTAGAGAAAACATGACCTTGTACATACTTGGATCTGATTGAAAGTAGCAAGACATCTGGCATTGAACCCACCAAAGATTCACTTTCCTCCACTGGTGTCTTAAGGATAAAAATCATATAAAAAATAAAATCTCCTGAATTGCCAGTTTTTGTTCAAATACTGTAACCTCTGGCCAAGACCCTGTTATCCTGTATGCACTTCCTTTTTCTGTGGGAGTGCGATACAGCAGAAAAGCACAGGAAACAGGAAGAAAAGTAACTGGGAAAGATTCAAGGGAACGTTTTCATTAAAATGACACATCAAGGAGGCTATTATTTTTCTTTCCATTGAGGATATGTGTGGCACTAAGTGCTGACTCTACAAGTAGGGAGGCATCAAAAGTAAAAGCGTTAACTTTAGCTTTTAAAGAAAAAAAAAATGGAAGAAACTCTTAAGACTTTTCCCTCCAAACTAATTGGAGAAAGGCTCTTTATGTAGGTGGTACATCACAAACACAGGAAGGAATAAAAACATGCATAATTTCAAACTCCTTAAAAGCTAATTAGTCTTCCACGAATCCAAACATTAAGCCTGCTGGTAATGAGTTGTTACCTGTATTTGAGATCACTGGCAAATCTGCTGCCCAGCACCTCTCTAAAGGCCGTCTTGGTTTCCTCTAACAGGCTCTTGACCGCAGAGTCCCCCACAGCCAGTGCGACTATGCGGCCCGGTGGCAGGGAGCGGAGCTTCTGGGTAAGTCTCCGGCTGTCGTTATGGGAATTGTAGGTATCATAGCGTTCGTCGTGCAGCAATGCAGATGTATCTTGGTCAAACACTCGGAAGTTGATCCCTCGGCTGAAGTTTTTCTCGAAGGCATAACCGCCGGTGGCAAGCCCGGATGCGGGGATGCTTCGGGTGAGAAGGGACCAGGAAACCCGCTCTGTGCCGTGCAGCTCTAGAGTTCCACCCCCCATGACACCGATGAACTTGCGACCCAGGATGGGGACCTCAGGGACAGCTTTGTTGTCGGAACGACCAATTAGGGCAATTGTGGCACGAGAGCGATACCGACATTTTGGAGAACCGATATGAAAGGCACCACCATCTTCAATAAGGATGTGATGTGTTCTCAAGGTTATGTTTCTGCTGCCGTCTGAACTGTCCGCAAAAACTACTCGACCTGTGAAAAGTCAAATGAATTGCACCTTGTCCATAAAATTCATGATTTAAAAATACAATAAAAATAAATAAAGCTAGATTCTTAATCGTACCTCCTGACTGGATGGTAAGTGAACGGAAGGTGGCAGAAGACTCCAGTCTATATAACTGCCCCCCCTGGACAACGATATCCTTGTTTGGTTGGTGGCCTGGATTCCAGCTACTTAGAGATAGGTGATGGTCTGGACAGTTCTCTGTAAAAATGACCAAACATTAGAAAACCCATAAGTAGGAATTTTACAAATACAAAAATCCTAAATGTTTGGACCTGTAGGACCAACCATCTAACTCCTCTCCACTCGTGAGACTGAGGACAAGAATAAGTGTAAGAAAGAAAGCACCCAACGAGACGCCGCAGCAGATAAGAGTGTTTTTCCTTTGCAGCAGGCTAAGAGGAGTTTCCCTGCGCTGGTTTTCTACAGACGAACTGGGCGTAGTCCGTTGTTCCAGTCGCAGGACGTGAGGCTTGAACGGTGGAGGTGGAGGAGCTTTGGCAGGTGTAGGTGGGCGGGCTGGAGCCACCCGTCCGGGGACGTATCCTGGACACCTCTGATGGCTGCTGTGAGACGGAGTCACAAAACCGGGGAAGCGGCCTGGGCAATCACTCGTCGGCATGGTATTCCTGTCCGCTTACCTGAGACGAAAAGAAATTAAAAAAATTAAACAAAGAGACAGATCGAGAGTTTGAGGCAAAACATATTCATTAATCTTAGTTCATTTATGACATGCAACTTCAAGCTGATATAATAAAACACAGCCTGAATTAAAGTCTTAAAGTGCTTATTATGTGCAATTTGTTCCAAGTCTCATTGCAATCTACAGTGCAGAGTTGTCGTCCAGCTTCATCCCTTGCAAAATCTATCTGTTAAGGTGATTATCGGGCCTTTATGGCAAAAATTCAAGAAGTAATAATAATTAAAAAAAAGCCATATCAACCTTGTTTTACCACATAGGCGAAAAGACAAAATGTTAAAGACATTTTGCTAATCAGCTGAGCTGAAAAATCTACTTCTTGGCCACCATGCAAAATACTCAATGTATTGGAAACCTAACAGTCATGCTGCTCAATGCTTTTCTTCACCAGAATCAGGGAGGCTCAACAAGGTCAATGATAAGATGTGCCTGTAAGAGGGAGAAAAAAGTCAAACAAAGTTCAGGTCCAAATTAAACTCTGGATCCAATGGAAGAAATATGCACTGCTCAAACATATAAAGGGAACATTCAAATAACACATCCTAGCTGTGAATTAATGAAATGTTCTCATTGAATACTTTGTTCTGTGCAAAGGTAAATGTGCTGTTATGAGGTATTGCTGTAATCTTATTAAAAAGGAATTATTTTCTTCCACCAGTGCAAGAGTTTGTGCAAATCAAAAAAAAAAGAAGAAAAGTCAATACGATAGAACTAAATTTATGGCAATAATATGATCAAATGTGGTAAACTACAACATTCTGTATCTATCAAATCATACAAGTTTCATTTGACAAACATCTTTATTTTGTTGTTTCAATTGCTCAGTGGGAAGCACAATGACGGAGCAAAGATGATAAAAATATTTAAAAAAATAAATAAATCAGGTATTGAAATGGAGGAATGACTAAGATTTCAGAAAGAGAAAGTCCGAACAGAAGAAACAGCGAGAGCAAACATGGGAAGTGAGCAGGATAACAGTAGAAGGGGCAGAATCCTTGGGGTGGGGGGGTGGGGGGAGGGCTTTGTTTTCAAAGGCACGATAATTTGTCACATCAGCACCAAACTTCTTTTTTGAATGATTTGTCTTGAGAGGGATGACACCGACTACTCTGGTCAGGATTAATGGATAACATCATAACAGAGCATTCCAACACAAAAACACAGCCAAGCAGATGGCACCAATTACAGTGGAAGAGGGAGGGCACTTCAGCTGGAGCTCCAGGCTGTTTAGCATATCTGGAAAGTAACGGCAAAAAGCTGAGGCCATAGATGGATACAAAGGCACATACTCCACATCATCATCATCTTAAGCCAATGTCCTAAACTAACTCTCCTAAATCAGTCTAATTCCCGTTTCAAAACTTTGTGTTAATATCTTCAAAAGCTCCTCATTTGTTCCCAAAGATGAGGTGGGGCAGTCTTTATACAGTCCAAAAAGACTTTAGCCAAAATATGAGTTGTACAAACATTAGAGGTCAAATGGGCAAACACTTAGCACAGAATGGACATAAAAAAAGTGTACACACCCCTGTTAAAAAGCAAGGATTGTGTGGCTTAAACAAATGTACTGGTATTTTTTCTGAACTTTTTCCACCTATAAATGACAGTGGTGAGTATTGTAAATGCAATTTAATATAATTAAATAAGTGAATAGTTCCGTCTGAAATTGATGAGAATATATTTTTCAAAAGTTTATCGCGTCAGATATGTGGTGGTAATTGGTTTTTTGAGAGGGTTTATTCTTTGACTTTATTAATGGGTTTAGCTGATATTTAAGCACAGATTCTAATATCTGTGCAGTGAACTACAGATCTGAGATCTGTGACCACGGTTCTGCTGCTGAAGGTTATGAACAGTGAAATTAGCAACAAAACAGTAGTAAGAAGTTCGGCATCCATTTTTTGCCTGATTTGTGCATCAACTGTCACCGTTGCTAGGCGACAGAGTATACACTGAGTGAGGGGCGGTAAAAGCCGGAGAAGACTGGACCGGTTTGAATCCAGAGCCATGAGTCTTCTGGCCTCATTATTTTCACGGTCCTCGAAGGACCCAGGCCAGGTAGACCTCGTTGTTAGAAGACGCAGCCCTTAAATTCAAACACACCGTAAGTCTAGAGCCACCTGGAGTGAGTAATAGGGCTGCAACTCACAATTATTTTGCTAATCGATTCATCAGGTGATAATTTTTTCGATTCATCGATTAACAGTCGGATAGTAAAAGGTTCCTGAAAGAAGAATTTTTGCAGAATTAAACCAGGTGAAAGTAAAACTTTTCCACCTAAGGAGTTCTGGATAGACCATACTGATGGACAAAAAAAGTTTTTTTAATCTTAAATACAAAGTATTTATATATTGTTTTTTTTTTTTTTACAATTTTTTCTTGGGTGATCTGTCAGCTAAAGGTGTTTTAGAATCTTTACTGCAGTTAACGATTAATCAATTACTAAATTAGTTGACAATTATTTCAATAATCAATTAACCGGGATTAATTTGATTAATTGTTTCAGACTTAGTGAATAACCATGAATGCTAACATGTACGCCACATACTGAAGTACAACATGATTCCCTCCCTCTGTAAACTGAACCACAGGGCAATTTTCAAACAAAACAATGACCCTCAACACACCTCTAAGACAACCAGTGCCTTACTAAAAAAAAATGAAGATAAAGGTGTTGAAGAGGTGACTCATTGTCTCCAGTCCTTCGTCCTACTGAGCATTTGTGGAGAAGGTCTGTAAGAACGGACGGCTCAGTGATGAAGTCATGGATTTTAATTTAACAAAACTCAATTTTTCAAATATTCAGGATTCTGTGATATTTTTAAAGTTGGTTAGGAACCACACAGAGGAGAAGAGAGTTGCAACTAGTAGGCAGATTTGTGCATACAAGTAGAATTTAGCACTTTTTTTTTTTTTTTTACACAAAGGTTACAGTAAAGCCCTGCAGTGATGGAATAAAAAAAACAAAAAAAAAAAAAAACAAAAAAAGAACAGAAACCTGGAGCTAAACATCTACATGCTAAATAAATAAATCTAAATAAAATCACAATTGCAATATTGTTAATAATTACATTTCATTTTTGGCTAAATTATTCAGCCCTACTCCATACCCAAGAGACTTAAACTAGTTCTGGAAAATATTGGTGGCCTCATAAAGAAAAAGGACAGATTAGGCACAAACTGAACATTTTTACTTAAGGTTGTACTCATATTTGTTACCAGATATTAAGACATTAATGGTTAAGTGTTGAATTATTTTCATTGAACAGACAATTTTACAGTGTTATACAAGAAGTATAATGGCTACATTGCATTATATGAGGGGATCATATCATCAGTATTGTCTTATGAAAAGATTTCTAAAAAAAAATGCACAATGTAAAAGGTTTGTTTACATTTATGAAATAAGGAATATTTATATCAGTCTAACATTGAAAGAAGATTAAAATGAAGGTTTTTCTGTTGAAAAAGCCTCTTATCTAAGATGATACACGGAAATCACTATAAAGAAAGTTGATGTTTAGTAATTTGACAATTATGACAAAGATAACCGTAGATAGGCACATAGCAGGGTCATTTGACTATATTTTTATAGATTACAGCAAATATACCACAGATATACAGTCATCGCTAAGGACTGTTTGAAATGCAGCAATTGCATGCTAATAGATTACCAGTGTTATGAACCTGCATTTTACATACCATTGTAACATCTATCAACTTTGAGAGTAGCATATGGTTTAGATACCAATTACATTGTTCTAAAATGTTAAAGATGTTACAGAGTAGAGGGAGCACAGATGAGCATAAGAACACACAAAAAGCACAAAAAAGTAACATATTGTTTAGATGAGCCAATTTGTCATCATTTTGCTCAAGTATAACAACAAACCTCCTCAACAAAGCACAGTGTACAATCAAGGGCACCACGACAATAGCCCTGTGATTTATGTGAACCACAAAGTAAACTAGGCGCAACACCCTCTGGTTTATCCACGTCAACAACCAAATCCCATTGCAACATCTCGAAAACATTTGTTGCGCATTTTAAGAACCATCCATCTTAGCTCTTACTGATCTGTAACTGGCAGGGGTCTGATAAAAGTACTCTGGTTTGGATGTTCATGCATTCAAGCCTGAAGATCCCAACATGTGGTCTGTTTTCTTCCTGCTAACAAATGTACAGTGGTTGTAAAAACACTGTCAGTTACTATAATACACAGATGATCACTACAAAATTTTGTATAATTAACAAGGGGAAAAAATGTAACCAATAACTGATTTGGAAGAAAAGATGGGGCGATGGGTTAATCCATCACCCCGACTTTTCAAAGTCGTTCAAATCACATTTCTTCCAAATTATTAGGCTTGGTTTGAACTGCAGCAGATCATCTTGACCATGTCTACATGCCTAAATGCATTGGGTTGCTGCTTTCCAGTGAGTATATATATGTTTTCTTTTTATGTTAGTATAGTACCGTTTATATTTGTTTTGTTATAGGGAACTGGTCTGCACTTTAGCTATTAGCTAGATGACCAATGACCATGGCATCATTTGCGTTTCAAATTGTTACATTTAAAAGCTTTTGTTTTCCATCCCTAGAAAAAATCTAGTTTATAAATGAAGGACCAAAAGTCCTTTAAAATACAAAACTATCATGTTAAAAAAAATACCCTTAGGTCACACACATCTGTGGATCCTGAAGTTTTTTCGTTTGAGGCAAAAGAAAAAGCTAAATAAATGAAACTGTTCAAACTATGTAGCTCTAGATGTCCAGAGTATTTCTAAATGAGTTTGACTTTAAATTGTCAGAAGTTTTGATCAAACATCTGATGGTTAGGACCTGTCTGCATTAGGCCATGTTTTCAAGACAATCTGAACATAAAGGGTTGCAAACTAAACTATAAAGTATGCTGTGATACACTGTATTGGCTGCAGATCTGGAACAGTCACCCTCATACTTTCCTGATTTGAAAGCTTCTGAATATCAAACAGATGTGGATGTTTTTCTTGTTTTGTTTTTTTGGGGAGGGGGGTTGAGGGGCACAGCGAGTCAAAGCGCGGCAGACAAAACTATTCCCCTCCCGCTCTAATAATCACCGGCCTTATAAGTTGACACCGGCAGTGTCAGTGACGAACCAAAAGCCATACAGAACTAGATCTGCGCTGTCACAGCTTTTTACTAACTGCACAGAGACCCTTTCTACCGCCTAGCAATGAGATGAACTGATGGTGGGTTAGTTTATACCATAAGGTACAGCCTACAGGCTTGTTTTGCCCAATATTTCACTTCTCACAATAAGATAAACAGCTAAGTATTCAAAGAAGTAAAAACTACTTAGTTGTCACAAAGGAGGAACCACCGGGAAACGCTGTGTGATCTGAATTACCAAATATTTACTACAAGCGGAGTATCTGAGACACGAAGCAACACGCTGTCCAGGTGACACTTTCTAACCAACTTTAAAAAGCGCTGTTAGAAAGTGCCTCTCTCTCTGAGAGAAATAAGAACAAAACAACCGTGAAACGAAAGGCTCACCCGGTGAATCCTCTTCCACCCCCAACAGTTCACGGACGAACACAATGCAGACGGTCGAGTGGACGCTGAAGTCTACGGTTGTCCTGCTAGGTCCATTCGCTCTCTGACGAACCGATAATAAAAGAAAAACACACCGTGATGGTGAAAAAAAGTTATCTGCCTGGGAAGCTTGCGGGATTTACTCGTTCCCTCTATATATACTCCTTTTCCACATGTTTCTTTTTTTCTTCTGCTGATAGGCTGCCTTTCATCCGTAAAGTCAGCCTCCAACCCCACCAAGAGTGAGCAGGGGCGGCTTGGAGAGAAAGGAAGTGGTGGTGCGTTTAAGGGCAATCGGAAATACTGAACACAATAGAAGGAACATGGGTTATAGACTTCAGTTCTGCAGTAAAGCGCCAATTTTATTATTACTTCCGTCAAATATATATCCCTCTTCTTCTACTATTAGCTTTTATATTTCTGCTGTAGTCTGACAGTCCTGCATTAATAGTTAAGCTAGAGCCTGCCCTGGCTGATACTGGATGAGGGGTCAGTGTCAGCTGAATGTTTGGACTCCTTCCCATTCCATCACATACACTCAGAGACAATATACACGATCCACTGCATTCATTAAACCAAAAATTACAATAGCTTTGAAAAACCAATCTCACTTAAGGTTTGACACGCTGAGTGAGAACATGCAAGCTAAAACCTGAAGTTCAAACCTGAACCTTGTGTGGCTAGTCTGGCAGCAGTGCCCTTTACAGAAACGAAATTAAATTAGCTATAGACATCCACAGCTTGATATGTCGATGTATATAACATGGCATTACACATATTAGATGGCTTTTATGTAGATAGGTATTAATAAGAAGCACTTCATTGCAAAACTGCAGATGGACTGGATTAGATCAAAGCATTTTCTGTGAGAAAGGCCCAGTAAAAGTCCAGACATAACAGAGAATCTGGGCGAATATTTGACAACAGCAATTCAGATACTTTCAATTCAGTCAAAGTTGGAGCAATTCTGCAATAATGATGGGACATAATTTTAACTTTTAATGGTGTAAAAATGGGGGTGAAAAAAAACACAATACAGCTGAAATTTCAGTAAAAGGGGATTCACTAAAATATCACCCAAAAGCCGGGACACATATGAGTAGCACTAGGTTTATACAAAATTTCCTACTATTTCCTTCTCCTTCAGTTTCATAGAAAAGCCATAGTAGTGTTTGCTTTGGCTTAATTTAGTGATTTGCAGAATAGTGCAAAATTTAACCTAAAACGTCTTTAATTTGAATCTATAAATAGAAGTGCTGTATTTATTCAAAAGGAGCAGGAACTTTATCCTAAAGTTAAATATGGTTTATTTATACTGTGAAGCATTTAGTAATGTTCTCCTGCAAAGGTTTCCAATCATGCTTCCTACCTCAAGCATGTGGAGTTCCCTTTCCCTACACTTTGAAAAGAAAACATGGGTTTCCAAGGAGCTATTTAAAGACTATCTGTATCCAATCAGTCAGATCAGAGTTGCAATGCCATCTGCTGGTTTAAAGATGGTCTGACTTAAGAAAGAATAGGTGCCTCATTTTTATCAGTCCCACTTTACGATCTCCTAAAAATAAATAAAATAGTTTATACGGATTAAAAAAAATGTACGTATATTACCTACTCTCCAAAATGCATAGTACTTGATGTGAGGCCCTTATAATAAAAGAGGAAAAAACACTTAAGCCAGTTTTGTTTTAAATTAAAATAATCAGACAAGTTACACCATTTTATCCCCACTTAGTTTTATTTTTCTATCCATGTTAGAATTACTATATTAATGTTATTACATAGGTTCTTTGCATTGAAATATGCTAGATTAAATCAAATCTGTTAACACCAGTCAGGGTGGTGAGTACAAAAGGTTGCCTGCATGTCAGCCTTGTCATATTGAGGGTTAAAAAAAAAAAAAGAAAGACAGAAAGTCCAGTGAAATAAAAACTTGACAAAAATGGAAACTATATTTTCTAAACATATTACAGTAAAAAAAGTGTAAAGATCAAAATACAGGAAAAACAAAACAAAAAAAAAAACAAAAAATAAAAAAAATACCAATGCATCAAAATAAGTCCTCCCAATCCTGATGTGGATCTTTGTCAATCTGACAAATGGCTGTTTGTTTCCGCTCTTTTATTAGACAGCCAGTCAGACCTGAAGGTTTACGGTAGCACCAGTTGGCTCATTAACTGTGACAAAAAAAGAGGTTCAAGTGTCCAAGTGTAAAAGTAACCACAAAGAAAATGACATTTCTGTTGCACTTGAATGTCTGCATGCCTGCAAAAAAAAATAAAAAAAAAAAAGTAAACGCTGTTCATGGCGCGCAGCAGCTGTGACATTTTCGTTTTAGTGGTGTGATGGCGAGACAGAGCTCTGTTTTGCCGCTGTAAGAATTAAAGGGCAAACGAAACAAAGATTTCAGCAATATGTTGAGGAAAGACAAAATGAACACAAAAGCAAAGCCCTGGATGTTGAGCTAATCACTGCCATAGCTTATTGTATCAGTACAGTAGAGAACCATGCTAAACTGCCCAGTGTAAATACACTGGATGAAAAATAGACAAGGCATTTCCCCAAATAACCTATTTTAAGATTTTTAGCCATTTCCTCAACTAATAAACTCATAAACACAAGCAGTGATCCCAACTCATCCTGACTTGGAATAGTGGTCTTGCAGAACTGACAGCAGCTGTCACGGTAGTTTTCTTTCTGTATATGTTAGAAAAAACAGTACAATAAGTATATTCTAGCCCAGTTAAATAAAGCAACAAGCATTTCATTCGATATATTAAGATCCAGAGACAGAATTTGTACAAAACTGTGATGTAAAAAAAACACAAAACAAAAGATGGAAGCGATCATTTCCAAAAGCTCAGAACTTTGCCCACAGATGTTCTGAAAATACATTTATGGACAGAGAATGGAGATAGGTGCCTAAAAGCAATAATACATCAAATCAAAGCAATAAGTTACTACTTTTCAGTGGTTGGAAAGGACCGACTCTCAAACATGGAACCAAACCTTCCACTGCAGACAATCATCTTGCTTCACTGATTTATAATCAGGCTGTACCATTTACAGTTAGCAGAGATGGTGTCAAGTTCAACTCTTCATTTTTTAGACAAGCTTCATCAACGTAGTGAAACATTTGGCAAAACTGGCACAGATGGGTGAAGTGTTAGTTTTTCTTCAGCGACAAACCATAATGTGCAAATTCCAATGTGTTATGTTGAAAAAAAAAAATCTACACATGACGAAGAGAGGAGATTGAAACAATAGTTAGATGCAGAGTCCAGGTGGTGTCGACTGATTAGTCTGTAGAAAGGCCATTTTCTGGAATGCAGGTCTCCGTTTGGAACCATTTATCTTCTATCATAAGGCAGGAAAAAAATATGACACTTGATTATTCTCAAATAACTGCATTAACTCCAACATTGTCCTCGCACGGGTCTCCTTCCCCCTTTCGGTCACGTTCACAATCTGCTGTGTCCAACATAAGATAATCTAAAAGCAAAGGAAAATGATTTAAACTGAGGTGAGGTTTCCAGTGAAAAAAGGATCAGGGTAATCCCTGGTGATATAAAGAGGAAGAAAAGCCTCGACTGAGTGAGGCGAGTCACCATGAGGTCACTTACAGACGGACAGACATTGATTCTCAGTTTAAATCCTCGCGCAGATATAACTCAGGCTGTCTTTAAAACAGTGGCTTTCTTCCCTGCTTTTTTTTTTTATTTCAAGCAGCCTTATAAATTGACCAGCTCGTGTGCAACAAACTGTTTCAGCCTCTCCAGGTACTGTCCGTAGAGCTCCACATCATTGTGTCCGGCCCCCTCCACCCAGAGAGGCTCCACCGGGCGCTGGCACCGTTCATACAGTGCCAGGCCATGGGAGAAGTCGATGACCTCATCCTCGGTACCGTGGATCAAGAGGACCGGAGATGTGACTTTGGAAATCTTGTCGATGCTTTGAGGAAGGAAGGGGGAGAAAAAAGGAGATAAATTAGAGGAAATAAAGATTAGAAATTAATTTAAGTACAGAAGAATTGAACAAGTCAGACAAACTGAGCAAAGACAGACAAGTTGTCACATTGCAGTCACAGATTTCAGTTTATGGACCAAAAAGGAAGCTGATAATTGTGAAAGGGATGGACAAGGACAACAACGCAAACCATTTTATTATTTTCTTATACTATAAGTTTATATGGTTTAAAGGGCAGACCTATACCGTCTGTCCCACTAAACACATTTGTGTAAACATAATTATATAAAAACAAATAAAAACAACTGAATCCATCTTCCCTCTAAATGTGTTGGTCTATCACATTAAATCCAAGGTAGATTTAAGTTTGTAGTTCCAATGGGAAAAGACATACATTAACCAGCCATTGAATCTTCCTAACTGTCCACCAGGTGGAGCAGTTGGCAGCAGTTTTAACCGACTTCAGCCAATCAAATGAAAATGATCTGTTCTTTTCACATGTATGAGGAGATCGGCATTGTTGAAGAGTAAAATCAGAGAATTAGACCCGTTTACACACAGGCCATGTGTCCTCAGGGTGCACTCACTTTGGAAAGGCGTCAAAACAGTAGGTCTTCTTGGTGTCGGGGAAAGCCACTCTCATGCCTGAGGTGAGCGGGGAGTGCAGGATGACTGCGGCACTCTCGTAGCGAGAGGCGAGGTCCACAGAGGGCACTGTGCCAATGCTCTGACCATAGATGATCACGCTCTCCGGACGGATGCCGTACCTTTAAGAACAAGATAAATGCAAAAATAAAAACATGACATGACAGACAGACATGACATGCCTCCACTGAAGCAATTAGTCAACAATGAAGAGGCTGATTAACACACAATAAAAATAACTAGTTTTACTAATGTGGTAAATTGTGTTTCAGCTACTTCCCTGTTAGACTTTAATCGTGTTTTTTTTTTTTCTGTTTGGCAGTTTCTCCTCTTTTCCTCTGATAAATTATTTTGCTCAGTCTACTTTAGGAGAACTAGAAAAATCTAACTGGACGTTCTTTCAAAGCCGGCATACAGCTGTGTGATGCAGCGCTGCTTCTACAACATCCCTGCAGTCTTGTGACTGAAGACAAACAGAAAAAAATGAGGGGAGGGAGAAGAGGAAAGACACTGATCCTAGTTTAAGGGGAAGGCATAAAACGGGAGAGGAAGGAAAAATAAAACAAGGAGGAAGAGAAGACATTCCACAGCTGATTATATGGCTAACGTGACCCAGTGTAGCAAGCAGTCAGCTGACGAGCTGGAACCTACTTTGGGAACACTGCATCACTGTTTCTATTGCTGCACAGCTGAATAACGCAAAGCAAACAGTAAAAACGCAGCCAGAACAAACCTGCCCTCCACTTTGTTATTAAATACTGGACCTCTAACATTACAGGCTCAACACTACAGTCGATATCAGCCTGCTCCTATAATTCACACTGATGGATACATAAAACAACGGGACAGATAACATGTTAAACTACTTTGTTTTCTGATGAAGTTAAGAATATAATCCATCAAATTGCAGTAATGTTTGCTTGTTGCTGCAAAGAGTAAACAAATGAAGAGCAAACAGAGTCGGTGTGGCCTGCAGACAATCATTAGCATGAATGTATGAACTGTTTACAGTCCGCGTCAGGTGCTCATCGGGGTATAAATAGTGGTGCGAATACTGGCACAGCACTGGAAGAATTACTGCAGTATGATGGCTGCTGAAAAACACCAACTGGGTTTGCTCATGTCTTAGTTATCTCAAATATTGTGCTCAAGCTGATAAGAGCTACAGTAATTAATAAAATCCTTATTATTCATAATTCCATACGTTTCAAACTAAGTCAGATAAAAATCAGTGGAGTTTGTTTTGAGTTTTGGTATAATTTAATGACTTTCTGTAATGAAATTAGGTTGTTTATTAAATAAAAGCGAAATCAAGTTGTTCATTTTTTATTTCCTGGAACATTAAAACTAATAGAGAAATAAAATATTCCTTAGTTGGGAATCAATGGTAATCATAGATACTCTTAAATTAGCTTTTAGTAAAACCTGACACGATGCAACCTAAATCATACAAAACTACTTTATCAATAAAATGGATAAAGTATTACAGTCAGTCAGAGTCTGGAAGGACGGAGGACATTTAAGGAAGGCACCTTGTTCCCAGGCACCTTTTGTTTACATCTTCACATTTAACGACCTATGTCATTATCGGAGGCCAGAGGAGTCGGCCGGGGCGTTTCACTTGACGACAGAGACACAAACACTGAATATTGCAGGGCTTCTCCTTGTATTGTGTTCAAACATTCAGGGAGGGGCACATAAGGACTGTAATCACAGACACGCATGTGCAGTCCACCAATTATTCTGTCAAATTTCAGCTTAAATACATCTTCAAATGCGAAAGTCAGTCGTTTTTCCTGGTGTGAACCCTCCCCCCCAACCTTCATCGATTCAGTCTCCTGACACAAATCCAATCCTTTACGCATCCCATCCTCCCTCATCCCACTCTTCTAGATCACGCTGCCTCTTGACTGCCCACCTCGTGCTCCCTCAAGACTAAAAATACTTTCAACTCCTTAGCAGAACTCTATGACTAACATACATTGTAAGAGTCCTGAACATATGTCGCCTACCCTGTTTTTTTTGTCGTTAAAAACAGATTTAGAAAAACACCATCTGTGACACAACAAGGGGGCCATCAGGGAAATGCTTGATGAACCGAAACCTTTCAACTTAGGAGGTTAAAAAAAATGTCTTCATAAAATAATTTAGTAAACTGATGCCGTCCTTTAAGAAATGTTAGAATCAAAGTACAAAACAATTGACCAACAGACTTTTATTACAGGGTTCTGTTTAGCCAGGTGAGCAAATGGACTCCACCCAAGAGATTGGGACAGGCGTCATTATCTCAACCATGACTAATTTTGTTTTTCCAGGTCAGCAAGGTTTTAGGTTGGAAGCCTGCGACAGAAGGTCTGAAAATTCCTCTGCAGCGTTTCAAACGCCTGAAGAGATGGATAGGATTCATTTCCACTAGGATCGATGGACTTATTGAGCAGGAAACCAGATTTCCTCATTTGTTTTTACAGGCCTCAGTAGAGAAGGAAGGTTTGGTCTAAAGGCGCGTTGCAAATCTGTTGCCAGGCTACCGCTCAATATCAGACAAGCAGGATCGACTGCTGATCTGCTTCCTCCACACAGGAAAGGGAAAAGGTTATACAGAGCTATTTGGAAACGAGGCACTCAGAAAAAACAAAAACACAGAATTCCCCCTTAAGAGATAAAGGGAAACCTGTTTTTAAAAAGATTAAAAAAAAAACAACTTAGCCTTGGAATGAACACTTAAAAACTTTCGCCATTATTAAAGCAGATTTACAGGCTCCATTTATTCTGAATGGAAATTTAAAGAATTTATTGTAGTGATTTACAGAGATACCAAAAAAAACATTTGATTGATAATAAGGTTTGGAAGTAAAAGGAAATATTTGCTAAACTAAATTTCCCTCATTCATTATTATTTGCAGTAAGCTTGGAGCTTCTTCTGACGTGTAACCAGCGAGCCTGCTGACTCACACAGGGAGGACATCACCTGCTCAGGTGAAGGGCGCGCCTCGTTTTCCATGGCTGAACTACAGCAGGCGTTTATATCGTCGCCTCTGGCTCTGCTGAGCTGATGACACATGGTTGTTTCAGTCATAAAGCTGCTTTCGTTTTGTTCTGGACAAGAGCAGGAAAGATCAATGTGAGGAGAAGTAGAAACGGGTAATGATGCTGACAGAGCTCTGATAGAACAGACAGGATCTGCTGGGTTTTTCTAACCTTCTGGACATTTCAGTAAAAAAAAAAAAAAAATCACCATAAGTTATTATCCAAATATTCCAAAAGTCTACACACATCTTTATGTGATCTATGATACCTTTTTGTTTGCAAAGCTTCCATAAGAATAAAGTATCGAAGCTTTAATAGACCCTAATTAAGAACTATGGTTTCAGCATCAGAGTTTTGAATTGGGATCTTTAGACGAGGTTAATAAAAGAATATTAATTTTTCTGTTACTTGGATAATAGAATAAGGGCTGTATTTTTTCATAACTTAAATTACAATTGTTTAGAGTGTTATCCAAGCATGACCACAGAAAGTTGAATGGAAGGAAAAAGTCTGGCGGATAAACAATTACTGGCGACAAGGATAACTGCAGCTTTGAAATGACTGACAAGCAAAATTCATTGTTATATAAAGAGGATTGAATCAGTGCATTAAGAGCCTCTATGCAGATGGTTCCGACACAAGAGCTGGAAATGTCACATCCCTCGTGTCAGGCCTCTTGTGAACCAGAGATGGCATCAGAAGAGTCTAAACTTGGATCAAGAGAAAAAAAGTGGACTTTTCTCAGTGGTTCAAAGTCTGGTTTTTAGAAGAGAATAAAGAATATATGGTATAACTCCAGAAGGAAGTTAACATAGTTGCTAAGGGGCTGGAGTAGCTCGTCATCTGCTGATGAGTTTTACCACTTGAATTCCACACTGATATTTTACATATATCTGTATCAATCATACTGACTTTTTGTGAGGTACAAGAACACTTAACCTTTTGGTTTAATGTAAAGCAGGAAAGATCCATTTTACTGTTTTTTTTTTGCCATGAAATTCATCAGGACTGACTGGTTTAAGGCAAAATGGTTGCTCTAATAGAACACCAGCCCTTCTTTGATGCTTCTAACACAGCGGGGCGTTTCCACCAAACCGGTTCTCTTGGTAAACTGGTCTACACCTCGCCTAATTAACTTTGCAGCTGTGCACAGTTTTAGACCAAACAATCGATAATAATAAAGAAATAAAAGCAAAAAACTCCCAGTTTCCAGTGACCGTCCAGTTTAAGCACATCCTACTGGTCCAGGCCAGAGATTAGCTGGTCTGGATTGAGAAATGCCCATAATGGCTGCTTGCTGTTTAAAACTGTAAACATCTATTTACAATGATAGATGGATCGATTTACTGGATACACTGTTTATAGACATGTTGCCAGTTGACATCAGCCCTGTTTAGCACTGGAACAAAAACAATGGAAAAAATGCACAACTATTCAAACATGGAGAGACAAAGCAACCAATCACAGACAGAGAAAAACATGGCAGGAAAACAAAGAGATACTGTAGCTGCTGACAAAGAACACTGGCCTCAAAGTTTACATAAATAGATAACTGCTTTGTTGGATCTTTAGGAACAAACAAAACTGAAATTAAAATTGCAATGTTAAGTGATATTACTTTCTTTAGTCAATTAAATATAATTAACTGACTGGTTTTTATTTATTTTTTTAATATTTCTATCTGTTATGACAAAGAAATCATGTCTGAAAGATGCAAATATGTTTGCAATGGAACGGGGGTCTGAACATGATGTGATCGGACAGATAATTGACATGATATTAAACTGGAAATGTAAAAACATTTTCGCTGGAAGTGTAAACGTCTTCCTGCTAACAGTATGGCAAAAATAAGAATTGTAAGGTTCTTAACTTAAAATGCAATGAATGAAGATAAAAAGGTCTTCCCTCTTCTTATTACAAAAACAAATATTTCCTTAGACTTACTGCAGTCTTAACCACCAGCATCTGTATCATCTCTATAGTTCATGTTCTGTTCCAGGGCAAAGCATACAGAGAAAATGCAATCAGTTTATGACAAAGGCAGGTGTTACACTCTGATGCAAATACAGACCATGGGTCAACAACATGGGACATGCAGAATAAACTCCAGCTGTAGATACGACAGCAAAAATAGATAACTTATTTATCCGTTTTATCTGAACTTTAGGATAATATTCCAACAATAAACAACATTTAAAATCTGAAGCTTGAAGGAAAACGCAACTTTATCAAGTTCCATAACTCCTTGTTTAATCGAAGTGTGGAACAGTATGAAGCTGCTATTGTCATTATCGGTTTTTTCTTTTATCACTCTTAGAGTTTTGGTACATATAGTCACACTACAGACGGATGGAGCCATTAGTGACACAAGAAAAAGAAATTCAACAACATTTTTGTATTCTTGTTGGAAATGTCTCTTACTTCTTCTCTTAGCGTGGGATTTTACGTATGCAACAAGTCAGACTGAACAAATGTTCTTAACTTTCGTAAATGATCCTCCTAAAGCAGATGTACTTCACCTGTGCATATGCGAGCGCTGAAATGTAAATCTGCATAATCACCGCACCGATTATTCTATATAAGGCTACAAATTCCCATTCCTCTGTAAATGAACACCTTGCGTGTTCATTGACAGAAATGGTTTTCAAGAAGAAGAAGAAACAGCTTTGAAGGTTTCGAGGTTCTGCTGAATGAAAACTGAGCAGCACAATTAAAAGGAAAAGTAAAAAGCCCAGCAGTCGGGAATAAATTGCCAGAGATGTAAATGCTGTATCAATTGAGTATCAAGTGTTCTTTAATGTAAAGCTCATCATGACAAACTTCTGTGGCAATTAAATTGGGACATCATTTACTAAGACTGAAAAAGGCCAGTTTATGAAAGATCCAGTATTTAGGAGGAAAGGGAGCCTTCTAATGGATCAGCAAGAAAATAACCTCAGGGGGGAAAAAAAGGAGAACCATAGGAGTCATAAAATCACACTTTTTGTTTTAGTTGGTCGCATTTATACTAATGAAGCTTTCACATCTGTAACTAAAAGGGAGTCAAAGTTGAAGCAGGAGGAACCGAATCACTCTGTATGCAATAAGATGGAAAGTGTGGCCACTGGAAAAGCCGGTTCACTGTCAACCACAGGCCTAATTGTCATCACACTTCCTGTTTAACCTGCTAGCTTCCTTATGCGAAGCCCTTTATTTGCAGAGAAGCAGTCATCTGGAGCTGAGAAAACACTGCTGGAAACTCAGAGCAAAAGTCATGCAGCCGAGGAACCAACTAAGTTTGGTTGCTCAGGGTTTGGTCACAGAGACATTTCCATCTTTATCAGAGGTTTATGTTCTCCTTAACCCAGTTTATCTAGTTTCATTCTTACTGTGCTTAAATAACATAAAGCAGGCAGAGGTTCCTGTTACTGAAGAGTAACAAATAACACTTGCAGTGCTGATCTTTTTGGGCCGTTGCAGTGATCTTCAGACTAAAAGCAGAACCCAGCATTTAACAGAAACAAAAACCCAAACACAAAGCTCTGGCGTCCACAAAACCACTGCTGGTTAGCTGTGAGGAAGTGTTACCTTATCTTTTATGGGACCTGGGTCTATCCTTTTGACTTTATAAAAAAAAAAAAAAAGACAAACCACCCCAGATCTTGAGAACCATAAAAGCTACATTACCCAAAAATGTCTCTTATCCAGACTCCCAATTAACTTATTCAAAATCCAGTAGTTATATCACTGTGAACCAGTGATCATGTAGGAGCTCATGCTTGTAAAAACCGATTCCCACCATGAACTAGTCCCTCAGACATAAAGCATGACCCCTCTGCTGCAACAAAGAACAAAAGAAGGAGATGACGAGATGATGCGAGACTAAAAGCAGACATCCTCCAACATGGATGGAAGGAAGTGAGTGACCTGAGGTTAAACCAACTGATGATTATAGCCTTCAGAGCGAAAGGCCTCATCAGAGAGGAGGAACTGCAACTGAATGATTCAACCAAATCTGTTCTCACCGATAATCAACTACATTAGGCTAACTGAACGTGAAACACATTTATTTACAGGGTCAACAGTATTTCTGATGTCTGCAAAAAAAATTAAAACACGTGTTAGCAAGGAACATGGCGGTATGAGGCTGTAGGGATGCTCTTCTTTGACAGAAAGAGGCAAGCGCTCAAGATTTGATGGGAAGATGGTTGGTGCCAAACAGAGAAAACAGGCCAGTCCTGAAGGGAAACCTGTTTAAGGTGCAAAATAAGAATAGAGACTGGGCTGGAGGTTCAGCTTCCGTGACTTGAAACCCTTCATACATCCAGAGGTAGAAAGGAATGGTTTTCATTTGACAGGATGGAGCAGTAACAGTCCAGCTTTTAACATATAGGTTGAGACAGCTCTCCTGTTTCCATATATGGGGTTCCTGTCGACACTCTGGAGGAGTATAAGTACCTGGGAGTTTACCTTAACAATAAGTTGGACTGAACTAGAATCAGAAATACTTTAATAATCCCAGAGAGAAATTACTGAAATCCCGCAAACAGCGAGGCGCTCTACAAGAAGTGCCAGAGCCGACTCTTTTTTTCGTGAGGAGGCTGAGGTCCTTTAACATCTGTGGGGCGATGCTGAGGATGTTTTATGAGTCTGTTGTTGCCGCCACACTTTTCTTTGCTGTCACATGCTGGGGTAGTGGGCTGAGGGTTGCCGACTACAACAGACTGAACAAACTGATCAGGAGGGCCGGTGATGTAGTGGGGGAGGAGCTGGACACTCTGACAACCGTCACAGAGAGGAGG
>JAUZNJ010067527.1:2625-26337 GCA_034780135.1 Jordanella pulchra
AGGTTTTTATAACAGATACCAGAAAAGACGCTTGGTTTTCCATGTGTTGCATCACTTCTTCTTAAAAAAAAACAAAACATTACATAACAATGTAGGATGTGAAGCTTGACCCAAGTAAACAGCTGACTGAAGCTTTTAGAACACGATTAATTTCCTATTTGTATTAATTTAAAGCAGTGAGTCTAATTTCTCCTAAGCATCTTTTTGTTATGCCCAAAAGGCTTAAACAGTTCTCTGTCAAAGGTTCAAAGCTTGGTTTTAGATGCTGACAGCTGTTTTAATTGGTCTTTATGATGCAAATTGTTTACTAATGTTAATAGTACAACACTCGGAAGGAACAAATATATATTTGCTTTAGTGTTCTGATGAAGTTAGTGTTATTAGTTGTCACTAAAGCCCTTGAATATTTTTTTTTGACACAGATTAATCGTTCCTTCGCTGCATGTTTATAAAGCTGAGTAAAGGAACAAAAAAAGAGTTTTTTGGAACCAGAGCTTCCAAGTTTCCTGTCAGCTATTGCCACTGCAGCATGGAGATCTGTCACAGTCCATTCATGCGACAGAATATTAATTTGTTAAATAAAATGTTTGAATTGAAATATTAAATGCTGTGCTCAAAGCTAAAGCAAAAAGAAGTCTTAATTTTGTAGAATAGCTTAAACCAGTTGCTAACAATGTTGAAGCATACTACCATATGCATTTTAATTGCTAAATAATTTATAAAACTTAAAAAAAAGTTACAAGAAACACAAACCCTTACTGAAGCTGTGGAAGCTTTCTAAACTTATTTGTTTTTATTTCTATTTCTTGGAATATAATCATTTGGGAAATGGGAACATCTGTTTAATTGAATCATTGTGATTAGTTATTTGCCCAAACCCTGCTTTCTCTCTCTTGCTCTTGCTCTGACCTACATAAAGATCTTAAAGAACATTTCTGCCTCAGCACTGACAATTAGGAGAACACTTTGCTCAAACAAAATCTCATACATGCAAGTGAAAAACTCTTGTTAAAGATATTGTTTTTCTCTTTTTTTTTAGAAAAATAATATGAAGGCCTGCTTTGATGTACATTAAAACTTGCAATGTTTTTACTACTTTAGAAAATTATGCAAAATAGTTATTCATTGTAAACAAAGAAGGGATGTTGACCTCGTGCTTACTAGATTAAAAAATATATGAGAAACATAAAAAACATAATGCACTTTAAGTTCTGCCCTCATTTTTAACTGATGACTCTGACAGGGGAGTTATTGACGCCACTTCTGTCTGGTGCAGGTTGGTCACCATAGTAACCCAGCAGATTGGTCAGACAGGAATATTATGCATGGAGATGAGTTATTAACACTGTAAGGATAATGAAGTTCCAGTTAACAGTTTTTTTCCATGATATTGTGTAACATTTCATGCTTCTATTACTAATTTATTTTAACAAAACATTTTATTTGAAATAGAAACAGTTTTGCTTGGACATGCTGCTCATAATAGTTATCATATATATTATTCCAAAGAAATATGTAAACAAATAATGAAAGAATATGAGGGATGTACAAGCCATAAATCACACTGCCACTCTTATGTGCAAATATAACTATATATAGTTATATATAGTAATAGTTATATCTACCGTAAGTCATTCATCCATTTTCAAATATATCTTTAATTTTTTTATCATTTTGACAACTCTCCAATTAAAATTTTAAGCTAATTTTTGCAATGGATTAAATTTGTGACATGAATATTTTTCTTAATTTATTTTTTATAATAATATGCATAACTGGTTTTGAATATGTAAATGTTATATTCTCTCACTATGTTAAATGTAAGGTTCAGAAATGTCAAAATCATAGTTTAACTACAAGGCCAGTAGTAGCAGAAAACTACAGATCCTCCCGATCCCAAACAGAACATGGTTGCTATAAAAAGGCCACAGATCTGAAATATCATACCTGCTCAACAGCAACTCCCTCCAGATGTAAACAAATGTAATGACAAACCTAAACAAACAATGGCTCAAATCAAATAAATTCTGCAAACGTGAATTATTTTTATTATTTTTACATTATTTTTTTGTTTTATCTATTTTTATTATGATTTATATTTTTTTATGTACCAGGGACCAGGTCTTTGAATTAGCAATTACCTACATGTCCTATAATCATGACATTGGTTATCATAACAATGTGTTATGTCTCTATTAAATAAACCTTTAATTAAATAAATGAAAAAAACATTCAAGTAAAAACATTATATCTCTTGTCAACTTTTTTCTTAGGATTTTTTTAAATATATTTTACCAACAAGCTGTCTGATTGATGGGTATCACCTAAAGCATTTGAGGAGTCTTCACTGCTAACTTTCTCAACTTTTTAAGTGACTTATACATAACCCTCTTCCAAGAGTCACCTCATTTATTTCTTATTTTTGCATTGATAAAGTGACAATCAATAGAAAACCTGAAATGGGAATACTTGATGTGACAGTAATTTATCTTACATTTATCCAGCAGCGACAGGATCTGAATTTATTTTCCACTTTACAAAACTAAATTGGACATGTCAAATGAGATTAGGAGGCAGTTGTGGGTGTTTTTTTATGTGGTGCCAAAATAAATCTGAAAAACCCAGAATATCATTACATGTCTAAGGAAGCACTGGGACTACTTGCTTCTTTTTTTTTTACAGCTTATTTATGATGTGTTGTACAGGACTCAAAATAATGAACAGGTGTAGTATTCAAAATGCAGCCTCTTTTTAGATAGTCTGTATATCAATTTCAGTTTATTATAGCTTTCTTATTCATGAAACATTACAAAAATGTTCTCTTTTTTGTGAAAAAGGCAAGTTCTTCCATATCTATTCTAAAACTGTAAAAACTCAGTTGATTGCATTAAATTCAGACCAGTAAAATTTCCCCCGATCTGGTGGGGAGATTTTCAATTCAGACAGGATTTTTTTCCTTGGCTCTGCCTTGGTCGTATTGTTGCTTTACCTTTCTTGGACCTCATCCAGAATAGTTAGGTTATACTGAGCTATTTTCTGTATTTGTGCTGCTATATGTTTGGGCTGCTGGATCACACAGGGACCACTTTTCCTCATTCGGCTTTATTCCATCTTTATTCTCCTATCTGAATTTAAATGTGCTGCTGACGTCGTCATCTCTCTTTATAAATGTTGGCACTTGGACTGTAATCCTGTTTCTTTTACTGTGATTAGCAGAATTGGCTTGGAGCTCATCTTCCTAGTTGTCCTGAGCTGTTTTCTGTATTTGTGCTGCTACATGTTTAGGCTGCTAGATTGCATAGGGGCCACTTTTTTCAATGTTAATGTTTTAAATAACTATAAAACATGAGGGTAGGTTTAACAGAATTGAATCTTACTTGGACAGAGAAATGCCTAAGGATACAATAGTACAATGCCATAGCAATTCTGAACTCCCAATGGGTATTTTAGATTGTTGAGTGTCATGAGTGGTGAAAAATTATCTAAACAGAAAGATTAGCTGAACAAAAACATCTTTGTCCTGTTTATTTTATTTGGTCTTAAATGTATTGGTGTTAATCCAAACACCTACACCTACCTATGATGACAATTAATTTCTTAAAAAGTCAAACATTTAAAAGTCCTGTACTCATACTAAAAAACCTTACTTGTCAGGCTTGTTCGCAGTTACATTACATGCCTAATATTCTAGCTTGTCTTGTGCTTCTTTAATTAGCTTCTGTGCACTCTCAAAAATTAAGTATTGATATTACACAAGTGGGAAAAAGGCTGCAAAAAAGAAAACAACATAAAGTAAATTAGTCACTTCTGTTTTTGTTTATAAGTCAGTTAATCGTAAAAGGAGAAATAGGAGGGGATATGATGGAATCAGATGAATAAAACATAAACATTGTGAGACAAAAGTTTTTGACTGCAAAAGAGCTACAGAAAAAGATTTTATATGAAAACCCTCAATGGCACAGTTATTGCATAACAGAAATGTCTGATGTTTACACACAAAAATATTGGATGCTATATGCGTTGTAGTAAAATTGTGGGGAAAATGCACCTATAAGTGTGTTACAGGAAATTGGTCAAGAAACAATAGACGGTTTGATGAAAAGTTTTCTTCTAGTAGTTTGTGATGTACTCGGAAATGAGTGTTTGTAAGTTCTGACAATCATTGATGAGAGATTTCATTTAAAAAAATATATATATAATTTTTCTACTGTCTATAAAACATAACTCTGGGTAGAAAACACGCCCCCTCCAATGTTAAAAACAACATACATGCTCACCTTTGGGAAATTAATGTATTTATTTATAAGATTTTTTTTCTTGCCTGTTTTTAACTCTTATAGGAATGCAAATAAATAACCCTGACAAATCTTAATGGCATAGCTATTGTTGAACAGATTGAATAACTTCATCGGACAAAGAGAGAGGAGGATAGATCTTTGATGTTAAGTTAGTCACCTGACCTGTCAACTGCTCAGAAAAAAATTTCTAATCAACAAACATTCCATGTTGTTTTAACAGATGCATCAGTTATGGTGTATTCACACCATAATGTAAAACTCTATGATGCACATCTGAATTCAATGTGCACAGGGATTCAAATTTTCTGATTCTGATTGGACATCTTTTTGGCACGCAAAACACTTTCAGTATGAACACACCACTAGGCTGTGAGCAATAAAGATCAAAATCTTCAGCAGATAACAGGTAAGTTGACTGGAGCAAACTCCATGCAGGAAGACCCTGGACAAGCAATCAAACCCAGAATCTTATTGCTGCAAGGCAGCAGTGTTACAAACTTCACAATCATGCAGCCCTAAAGAAAACCTTAAAAAATTAAATCTACAAGTTATTTATATGCATAATGAATTGTCCACTACTGGGAAACAACAAACAGCGTAATTCCAATTGCAATTCAAATGTTAAATAAAGTGCAAAGCATTCTACAATATCAAATTGCATAATGTCACTGGTTATAGTTCTTTGTTTTTATCCTGAAGGAAGCAATTGAATTAATATAATGTAAAGTTAAAGCAACAGATAGAACCAGATTATTGAGGTCTTTTATGCAGTTACCCACTGATAGAGCCCCAAATCTGATTCTCTCATACTGACACACATGCTTGCATAAGACTAACACTACAATGGTCATCCTTCTCCAGACAAATTGGTCAGTAGATGTGGTGTGACAGGCCACTAAGCCCTCCACAGCGTTAATGAGGCCTGTAGCCAGCTGGGACTGACTGTAGTGGCCGGGCCATTATGTTTCCATTACTAAAGATCAACGCCAGCAACTAGGAAACTTGCAGAAGTGACAGCTCTCTTAAAGCTAAACTTCAGTTCTTGAATAAACATAACATCAAAGTAAAATCAAAATGGAATAAAATTACTACAGAAGCTTATCGTTATTTTACCTCCTACTTGATGCACACAATGACAAAAAGATTTCCAACCTGCAGAAAAACCCTCACATTTTCCAATAAAACATTTTTACGCTTTGATGAGTTGGTTTTTAAATTATGTTGACATTGTATTTGTGAAATCTGCAGTGGAAACAACTTTTACCCATCACATGAATCATATGATTTTGAACTGGACCTTAATGCTTTATAAAAAGATGAAGAAGACCGGAAATAGAGTATGATGTCACCCACTAGAGCCATGGCTGATGTATGATATATCTAGGATATATATCGATTTTAAATCTGCCGCTGGCAAGTGGTTTTCAGAGTTATAGTGTTAACAAACGTACTCACATCCAATTTTATTTGTTATTTAATGGAAATACCGCAATTGCAAAACTGCATATTTGAAATGAGCAGAATATTGGTGTAGTTTTACACACATTTGTAATTTGTAATGTAACTTTATTGAGAATATATTCCGAATCTGAAGGATTTAAAATTATTTTTACCCATCTTTTTAAACTTTAAATATAGGCAGAGTTTTCCACAAAGTTTATGGGATTCTTTTTCAACCATCTCTTTGTATTAGTGAGTTCAGATACAGATGTTGAAAGACGGTCAAGGTCAAGCTCAGAGTCATTAAGGTAAGGGTTCAGTAATTATCTGAGTGCTTTAATGATTTCATGCTCAGGTTATTCTAGGTTGGAAATCATTTGTTTTATGTCTAATGCTCTTTTATGACAGATTTTTCTCCTTTTTCCTTGCTCATGATGGAAATCTACTGCAGATCTAATATCTGGAAACTGACCTTAGTTCTGCCTGTCAGTGAATGACCATTTCCTGATTATTGATTATTATGATTATTGATTATGATTATTATGGGATTAATGATCTGTGTCTAGGCTATTTTGTGTCTGCATCTTATAGACTGAAAAAGTAGTGCTCATCAGGTTGGGAGAAAGCTCTGCTCCACATGGTGATGAGGCAGGCAGTAGGCTCAATAAGGCAGATGGAAGAGATGGAACCAAGAAATCGGGAGGGGGTAGCAATTTGAAGAACATCTTAGAGGTATGGAAGATAATATGAATAGTTCAGACGTTAACTGGGTGCCAGTGAAGCTCCTGCAAGACTGGGGTATTGTGATGGAATGAGAGGGTTTTGGTGAATTCTTAACCAACTGAGGCTCATTGAGGGATTTCTGAAGAAGATGGAGAGAAAAAGAAGAGAGGCTATGGACAAGAACAGATCAAGATTGCATAGAATGAGAGGGACAAAGACGAATGTTTTGTGGACAGAATGTGCAGAATAGGTAATGTTACTGATGTGGAGGTGAATAAAAGATTGCCGTTTAGGATGACACCCACACTCTTGACCTGAGGAGAGTAAGAGATGATGGAACTGTCAATTGAAAGAGAGAAACTGTCAGTCTTGGATAAAATCAATTTGGTTTCTACCAGGAGGATCTCTGCATACCAGGAGGATCTTCTTACAATTGAGCCTGATGAATTTAAAGGTGAACCAGGTTTTTCAGATTTCAGTAGAGTTTGGCTTACCAGATAAATAGAGTCAGGTGTCACCTGCATGACAATGAAGATGGATATTAAAGTTCTATAAGATGTTACCAAGGGGCAGCAGACAAATGATAAGTATGGGCCAGGACAGAACCCCGAGGCACATCGGAGGTGACAGGGGATGGAACAGAGCTGAAGGACTTAATTTGGATGAACTGAGTGCAGCCAGAAAGGTAAGAATAAAACCAGTGGAGGGGAGTGTGAGTAATGCCGATTAAAGATATTCTATTGAGAAGGATGGAGTGAGAAATTATGTCGTAGGCCTCACTCACCAGAAGGATAAGAATTAAAAGAAGATCTGAGTTGACTTTCATCAGAAAATCGTTGGGAATTTTCCGCAGAGCAGTTTCAGTACTGTGGTGGAAAGCAGACTGGAAATGTTTATAAATACTATCATGGGTTACATGGCAGTAAATTTTGGAGGCAACTTTGGAAGGATGGAGATCAGAAAAAGGGAAGAAAAGAGAACCAGATGGCTTGAATCAACCTTGTCTTTCTCAGATATTCTCCAATTATTCTTTTGTCTGTCCTGATCCCAATAGGAACTTGCAAAACCAGAACTGGTTCTTTGCCTTTGTGGTTGTTATCACCATTCAGAGCTGTTAGCACTACAATACTGACCAAAAAGAAAGCCACTTTTGAAAGAGAGCCATGATATGTCTCATTTGAGAATGGGGACAAGCCAATAAGCAAATATGTGGAAGTAGATGCTCTGGTCAAAAATGTGTGGCATGTAGACTGCCTATCGTTCTGAATTCAGCATCCTCACATCTAAACCTAAAGGTGGGCAATTATTCCTGTGGTGTTGACTTTTTTTTAGCAGGGATAGGAGAACAATTGGAAGTTGGTGGGAGTATGAAATGAGCCAAAGTCTGCAAACAATCCTGAAAAGATATAACAAAAACCTACTTGAGGATTTTGAGGATGTAAAATGAAGAGAATGTTTATCTTTCAGCACGATGACTCTAAATATAAAACCAGAGCTAAAAAACAATGTAATTTATTGGATGTATAAATTTGGGAGTCCCAAACTTTAAATCAGAAAATTGAGTGTATCCTTCTGGCACTAAATCTGCAAAGCTGATAAAGACTTGCAAATGCAAGTACCGCAAAAGGTAATTTTACAAAGTATTGGTGCAGGTGGACTGAATACTGTACACTGCGTAGCAGTTATTTATGTACAGAAAAATCATTGGTAAAAATAAATCATTTTCCTTTCACCTCACAATGTTGATCACCTTTATTTCATTTTATCAAATAAAATCACAGGGACAATGCAATTTACATTGCAGTTACTACAAAACATAAAATAGTGGATATAAATAGTTTTGCAAGGCATGATAATGGTTGATGTTGTGTTGACTTCCAAAATTGCTCAGATATAATCAGTGCATTATATAGAACAGCAGGTTTAGTTCCCACACAACCAAAGCTAAATTTCAAGCCTGTTTTTATGGCAGAGCTGTCAGCCTGTGGGGTCTGTGGGACTGCAGCAGGCTGACAGGAGGGTAGGAAGAGAAATAGAGAAATAGAGAAATAGAGAGAAAATGCGAATTGAAATCAACAAAAATAACAAGATGAAAAGTTGCAGGAAAAAGTGAAGGTGTGAACAATGTTTTTGTGACAGAATGCCAGAAGGAAGTAGAAAAAAAACTTGTGAATATGTGCTTGAGAAAATGGTTTGTAAAATTATCCAGGCAGCAAACAGATTTTTAATCATTGTCGCAGGATGGGCTGATCTTTGCTCTCTCAAAATTAAGAGTTTTGTTGAAATGTGTTTTGTCTCTAGTTTTATTGTTAAAACCGTTTCCCTAGCCTTGTTTTAACTGTAAAAGGTAGTTCTTACAAAGCAACACAAAACAAATCCAGCCAGTAAAGAAATAAATTGGTTTAGAGTTGATCTCTTTCTACAAACCCAAGTGTCCTATTATTTAAAACATGAAGATTCTGTTGTTAAAGGTTAGATCCTTCATTATTTTCAATTACTATTTTTAGTGAATAGAATAAATAATAATTAATAACATGGAGTGTCCTATTTATCTTTAATAAATAATCCTGTAGCCCATTTTTGTGACTTTTACTTCGGGTCAGAAGTTCTTCCCTATTTGGCATGAATGAATGAATGTTGAATGTGTAAATCCTAGCAAACAATCGAAGTGTTATATTCAAGATACTCAGAAGCAACCTGCTCAACTATGACACCAATGGAAACTCCAGGCAGGGTGAAAAAAGTAGAAAAAAAATCCTTGAGTAGTATGACCTCGCACTATGAGAACAAACATAAGAGTTCTCCGGGTCTGTGTTTTGGTCACAAGTATCAGAAAACGTTGTAATGCTTCTTTAAGGTTCTTGAAACCAAAAGGAGCAGAAGGAACTTGAGAGTAACAAGAAAAATGTTAGTGGTTAATAAAAGGCAAAACATGATGAACAGCCTGTTTCTTGTTAAGATGTTTTGCCCTAACAGAAGACATGGATGTTAAACTGAAAAATCAAGCAATGGCCAAATACAACCCGTGAGCTTAAATTCAGATGTAAAAGACAAAATGACAAGCACACAAGAAGAGCAATCAGATCACATGTGAAACAACTGTGGCAGAAGAAGAGCAGGTAAGCCTTCAGAGGAGACTAGTTAACACAGAGGAAGCAGACCTGAGATACATGATGGCATCTTCAACTCCAACTCCACGGTGATAAGCAAACTGCAGAGGATCCTGATAGCTGCTTGTTTATTTTCTGAGGTGAGCGCCATTTTCCCTCCAGTTTCCAAGCAATTGCTTCAAAGTGTGCAGCTCTGTATTAAAACAAGGAGCCAGCTCTCTATTTCTAAAAGTTTTTCTTTTTCAAATGGGTTACATTGTCTAAGGCAGTATGCAGGGAACCAGTAACCCCAATCATCAATTTGTGAATGAGAATAAACAGAATGCTCTTCTGCGATATTGTTCAGTGGTAGAGAGGAGATGCAAAGTGGAACAGATTCTTTAAAATTTATAACTGCATTATCTGATAATGATCTGCTAAAGTGAAACCTTCTTTTGGGGTAGGAGAACTCTGTTAAAGTAATTTTGAAGGTTACTAAAAAGTGGTTAGAGAAGACAGGCTTGTGAGGAAATACTGTTATTTCTTCACATTCAATGCCATAAGTCAGCACAAGATCCAATATATGAAGATTGAAATGTGTGGGACTATTCACATTTTCAATAAAGCCAATCGAGTCTAAGATAGCATTAAAAGCTGAATTTAAGCTATCACCTTCAATGTCAACATGTTAAAATTCCCATCTACCTATAATGACCTTGTCAGTATTTAGATCAGACAGGAACTCTGAAAACTGATCTAAAAATACAAAAATAAGAGTATGTACCTGGTGGACAATGCAAAGTTATTCAATGATGATTAATTAAAAGCATTAATCAATTTTGTAAAGTAGACCTATGTTGCAGTTCTAGTTCTCTTGCTGGTGTGGCCCACTATTCGGTATGCCTTGGGTCAGTTCTGCTGTGGTCTGTTTGCTGACTTGTTAAAGTGGTATTTGATCATGGGAAAAATAAATTTAATGTAGACGAGGCTCCAAATGTAAATGTTATTACTGTGTAAGAAGAGGGCCCAAAAACTAAGTAAATATTGAATAGGGAAAAAGTATACCCTGAAGATCTTCTGACAATAGACAGCTGATTCAAAATCTTTTGTTCAAAACTGGAGGGCCATGGTGTGGAATCGTGATAATTAGCTTCAAAAACAAAACAAAACACAACCCATAACCTAAAAAATCCACAAACACCCTGTTTCTAGGCTGCTTACACATCTATTTTAGTTCACACCACCCATAATAGTGCAGATGTTTCACATCCATAATGTTATGTTGTGCTTCTTTTAATTCTCAGGATGCAGTATTTTATATTTTATAATGTATTCAATGTTGCTGCAATGACCTAGTTTCCTTATAGAGATCATCAAAGTTTCATATGAAGTATCTGGGAGCTGAAGCTTTGGGAGTTAAATCAAAGTAAAGCTTTAGGATTTTAGACTTTATAAGTGAACATATAACTTACTATCAAAATATATTACTTCTCTTAAATCTTTTATGACAATAAGCATATACAGCACATTGATCATTATTTTTTAAGTAAATAAATGTGTCCTAAATTTGAATACGGAGAACTATATTGAAAAAAATTGTGAAAGCATAGCTGCACAGTAGAGACTGCAAATTTATATTAGTTGACTAAATGACTAAAGCATAATGATGGGACCTTTGTGCTTAATTTAACCTGCATGAATACCATTTGCCTAAAAAAATAAGTCAAAATTGGGAATCCTCTGGTTTGGAATTTTTACATTGGCTCAATAGCTTTATACCAGTACCTAAACAAGAGCACAGCTATAAAAGTCTTATGTGATGAGTTTAGCTGAGTAATTTCAGACTCAATGGTTTTTTCATTTTTCTTTCTTTCAGCTCTGATGTGACGGGCTTTGGAAAGGCTGATGATTTAATCTATCCACACAGTCTTCTTAAAATGTAGCTGACTGCTGAAGTGTGCCCATATCAAAAGCAGAGTGCTGGTCAAGATAGACAGGCTGGCCTATGCTTGACTATCTTGACTAGTACTCTGTTTTAAGAAGCAATACCCACAAAACTAAAGGTTTACCTGCAATTATGAAACAAAGTGGCAAAGACCTTCTGAAATAATTTGTTGCAATCTCTCTGCAGGTCAAAGCCATCAGAGTTGATTTTTATTAAGTATGATCAGAGTGGGACATGCTGCCTATCCAAGCTTACAAATGCACATCAATAATTCAGCTTCAGTTTTGTTCAGTTGTGTGCTGTGAGGTGCATGTAGCTGCTACTGCCAGCGGTCAGGTCTAGTCTCCATCACACAAAGCCCAAAGGCATTTGTGTCTCATGAAATAATAATTTCCAAGCTAAATCATGTAGTGGTGTAATGGTACATGTATTCATTCAATTGGCACGCAACTAAAACAGACTCTTGCACTACACATGCATGTATATGTACTTTTATTTATAGGACTAAAGTCTGAAATACCACATTTCTCCTTCAGGATTGTTGCCTATACTGCATCAGTATACATACACTCAGTGGTTTTTAATGAGATAAAAAAGACAGCTGTTTTAAATTGAAACTTAATGATAGTGTTGTGTGAAAGAAATTCAGATCTATGTAAAACTTGATGCTCGCTTAAAGATATGGTATTTGAATGTACAGATGAAACTAGATATTTGCACACACTGGTCTGCAGGGTTTGGGTGACAGCACCTTGGGGCAGTAATTAGAATTGTTGTCATGCAAAGAGAAGATCCTAAATTAGAATCCTAGACAGGGCTCTTTCTAATGGAGTTAGCATGTGCTCACCATGCAAGCGCGGATTCTTCAAGGGAACTTATTCCAAACACAGGAATGTTTGGAGAATTGTTTACTTCAAATCTTCTTAAAGTATGAGTGTGTTTGTATGGCTGTTTGTCCTTTGTGTATCTGTGCACCCCTGTGATAGGGTTTTTCTTGCCTGTTGGGTAGTGAATGCTTGAGATAGACAGTAGCAATACCTTTATCTTATACAGATGAGGGAATATAGAGAGTAGATAGATATAGAAATTGATAAAGTTAGTTGAAATTGCAAAAATTATTTAAATATAATAAATGCCAAAATAATTAGGTTTTTTATTTCCATTACTTTCTTTAAATGATTAATATAAAAAAATACACTCCCTTTAAAAAGTTTCAGAAAATCCAAATGATGATGCCATAGATTTTCAAAATTTGAACTAACCAGATGTATTTTGAGGCAGCACCAAAAACACACTTTTTTTGAGTGACTTGATGCAGTAATAAAAATACCAGGAAGAGAATTGTGAATCTCCACAAATATGGTTGATCTTTGGGTACAGTTAGATGCTTATAGATACCATTATAATCTGTTCAAACAGTTGCATTCAAGTATAGACACTATGTTAAAGCTCAGCCATCATACTATTAGGGAGGAAGACATATTATGTGTTTAAACAATTAATGTTATCTGTTTTCAGGTATCAGCACAACAAAAAAGAAAACAAAAGGAAAACAGCTTTTAAAAATGCTATCTAAAAGAAGATTGTAGAAAATGGTTGTCATAACAACCATTAAAGTTGTACAGAGGGCAAAGTGCTTAATTTTTTTAAGGATGTGTCTGATTGAACCACAGCTGAAATGTTTTAGTATTTTTACTGTACATCGGGATTAAAAAAGTTAATGCTTGAAATCCTTAGAACATAGGAGTGACATCTTTAGCATTTTTGTGGTAAAACACTGAATATGGGACATGTATGCTTTAGGAAACACATAATGTCCTATAGGAAGAACATTGTGTAAAAAAAATTAAAATGTGAGTAATATCTCAGGAAATCAACTGTAAATTGAAAGCTACAGAAGGGTAACCTGAGCAAACACACAGAGTAGTTACAGTCACGTAAGCAGACCAAATCAAAAGAGTAATCATAACAAAGCCTCAATCTTATCTCTGTGACAGAGCTCAAAAAGTGTGTCTGCAAATCATATTCAGTCATACTAAAATATAGAATACAAGTTAAAATATGTGTCTTTTTATACAGTTTACGTAATGCATGCATGCAAAATCAAACCAGTCAAGAAACACTTTACTAATCCCGAAGGGATATTAAATGTTGCTGTAACTGATATTATAGGGCTTTCTTTATTGAATTGTTGTATATGCTAATGGCTGTAGTCAGGAGGGATCTCCTGTAGTGGTCTACAGTAAAGAATATATAGGAAAAGGGAAGTGGAGAAGGGCCTTGGGTATTGGTTTTAACTGTCCTTATGACAATTTTATTTACTTCATTTTAAAGTTAAATGCTTCTCATTATGAAAAATACACTAATGGTTCAGAAAAGGAGCACCTTCTAATGTTTACCTAAATGGCAATCTCCATGTTGTTGTCTTTGACACCTGTACTTTAACCAGAATATTTTTCCCATAGCACATACCTGGTTTTCATTTTTAGAACTGATATGATTTTCTAAGCAGTTTTGACACTAAGACATTTTTAAGCAAGACTTGTTGGTTTATCACAAGTCACATCTTTGCCACTGCCATTCAGGCAGATATTTGTTACGATGCAAAACTGAATTATGTCCAGGATATCTGCTTTGTGAATATGTATCAACAACATAGCATTTGTAGCATCTGCTTCTGGTGTGGCCACATGAGATTCAACCATTTGCATAATAATACATCTCAAATTGATTTTCATAGGGTATATGCTGACAGCATCCACGTCTGCAATGTTGTTTCATTTAGATAAACAGAAGTAGTACTGCAGATATAATTTTCTGCAATTTGTTAGCACACCTTTAACCATGCTTTATTTGTAAGCATCAAATGATAAATATCCAAGCCGGTTTATTCAATAAGAACGATTATCTCCCACTAACTTTCATTTCAGTCTTTTTCCAGGGAACTGTTACAACCTACAATACTTACGTAAATTGCACATTTTACTTTAATGAATTGATACATACAGAGAGCATAAAAATCCAGAAATACAAAGAAGCCACTAATAAATTAGCTGTAGTGGTCCATCTTACTGTAACTCTGGAAAAGCCTCTGACAAAAAAAAACCCCTGTTGTGCAGATGATGCCCTTGGTTGTCAATAATGATGTTCATTTTGTGAAGAATACTTTCTTGTAAAATTATCTCTAGTTGTGGTAGATGAGTTCCCAGAACAGGGCTAGCCTTCTGAATTAGCTTGTTGAGCTCCTAGAAGTACTCTGATGCTGCTGCCCTGGATGATGGCAAGATCACTCTCTATTACAGACTAGATATAGAGCATCTTAGTGTAAAGCCTCAAAGGCCAAAGCTTCCTTTAAGAAGTATAGTCTGCACTGTCTCTTCTGATAGACAGCTTTGCAGTGACCACTCCAGCCTGTTCTCCAGGTGAGCACCATATCCATTCTTCTCCCATGATGGTAACACCTAATTCTGTTTTTCCTTCAACCTACAACCATCTCTCTCGTCTTTTTCATGCCTGGGATTACATGATGGTTTCCACATTATGTCATAGGATTTGTGTACTCAGCTTCTTGTCTGTTTTTTCTTTTTTTTTTTGTAAAGAAAATCTTACTAATTACAGACCAATCCCCTTACTGACACAATTTAAAAAACAATCTAGAGAAAACAGTTTGATTCTTGTTTAGAGAAGTTTATTGATAAAAATCAGTTAATCAATAATGTTCAGTACTGATTCAGAACACAAATAACTATGTCAATGACAATAATCAATGAAAAAATGATCATGACTAAGTCTTTGGACAAAAAAAAACATTACGCAGTGGGAATAACTATATTCCTAAAAAGGCTTTGGACACAATTAAGCATTTAGTTTTGATCAGTAAACTGGAGCAATACAACATTAGGGAGCAGTATTGGGTCCTAAATTATTCAATTTGTAAGTTAATGATATATTTTATGCATCTAAATTGCAGAAACTAATATTATCTGTAGACAAGAAATATTTTGTAAAGTAGTGACAATCTCAAAGAACTTGATAATACAGTTAATAAAGAACTAAATTAATTATGAAAGATTTGATGGATGATAACACATTAAAATTTAACTTAAATATTACAACAGCAGTGATATTTGGTAAATACCCATATAGATAGATGGTGTTGAAAATGCAGATTAGAATACATTCTTAGGAGTAATAATAAATAATCAATTATCATGGCAAGCCAACATCAGACACATTAAAAACAAAAAATGTAAAAAGCTCTCAAACATGAATAAAGCATTTGATTGATTATAAGGCACTTCATACATTATACTGCTCTTTGCTACTTCCATACCTTACCTAATTTGTATAATTTAATTAAGTGTGGGGTAACCATTATCAATTTGCATTAAAGCTATTATTCATGCTACAAAAATGAGCAGAAACGCTGGATTATGTGAGCATTGTAATACCTTATTTATTAATCTAATTTATTTAAACTCTGCAAAAATATTATACAGTAAAAATACAGTTTTTTAATCATTCAACAAGTCCTTATCAAGCAATATAGAAAACTTTTTTATAGACAAAGACTGTGCTAATAATCTAAAATGTTTTGAAAATTTTACATTAACAAAATCCAGGACCACCCAAAAGAATTTTTGTGCATCTGTATGTGGGGTTAAACTCTAGAATGTCCTAAATCCACAACTTAAGCAATGCCAATATATTCATAGATTTAAGTCATGTTATTAACAAATGTTTTGGGATCAACTGCACAAACTACACTGTATTACGATTATTGGTATGTGCTCTGTTGATGTTCTTTACTATTATCAGTATTGTTGTTTTCTTACATTGTGAATATCTGTCTATATGCTGCCATTGTTGCATGCTTATCATTTTTAATTCAACTTGCCCAGATTAAGGCTGTTGGTGTGATGGGTTCTTAAGCTTATCAAATGTTTGACAAGTAAAAGCTCCCTTAAAATAAATATTAACTTTTTTATTTCTAAGTTGAAACAACTTATCCCAACTAACTGAAATTACCTCTATGAACATAATATCATGCAACATGGTCTTTAATACACTTAAGAATTATATCCTATATGTATTAAACAAAAAATAGTTATGCTTAGATTTCTCAAAGCAATCAGTTTCCAAATTTCTTTGGAAGGTAGACTTATCATAAAGTGTGCAGATATTCAGAACCTGATTACAGAAGAGTAGTACTTCTTTATTACTACTTTATTTTAAGCATAGGATAGTCCAGAAGTACTTTTTTTCAAAATGACATGACTTACTGTTTTTCTTTTAGCCTATAACTTGATCTAAAATAGTCTCATTAAGTTGTCCAGTGGTGGATGGATGCCTGGTAACAGAAATAAACTGAGACTTTTTGCATTTAAACTTAGAAGAAATTATGATTCTGTGTCATCAGTAAGTTAAAAACATGAGATATATATTTCTCAAACTCATTTACAGACGAAGCCAAAGAACAGAAGCTTTTTGACTTTTTAATTTTCTCAGAGCTGATGATTCAGAAAAGAAGTTATTAACTTGGTAGCTCTAAAAAGCTTATTCTCTGTGAAACGGTGATATCCCTTAGGCAATTCAGAAAAAAATAAAGAAAACCCAAAAAACTAAATCAAACATTTCCATACTCTGTAAACACAATAAATTACCTAGAGGCACAACTACGTGGAGTGCCTTCTCAGACTTCAACACTGCTGTTCTGTAAACGTCTTGTTTTCTTCTCTCCGATGACTTTTGGATGTATCTTAAATTAATTTCAATAAAAAAGATCACTATATGAAAATGAAAAAAGCGATTACATAACTCTTTGAAAAGCTAAATGGCCTGTACTTATGTAGCACTTTTCAGGTCAGTAGAGTTCACCAAAGCGCTTAACACTACATTCACTCTTTCGCCCATTCACACACACACACTGATGGCAAGCTACATTGTAGCCACAGCTGTCCTGGGCTCACAGAAGCGACGCTGCTGTACACCATCAGTAAGTGTCTGACCACCTTCAGTAGGTGGTGCGGGTGAAGTGTCTTTCCCAAGAACATGACACTGAAGGCCTGAGCCAGGACTTGCACATTTACCACCTTCCCTGTCTGAGATATCATCTGCTGCGAATTGTGCCAATTGGAAATTTCCAGTTGATTTCTTTGGGCTCATTAATAGGCTGCAATAAATCTTCTTTGTGAAAATAATCAGGTTAAACTCACCATCCAATCCAATGTCTCCCACTTTCTGATCATTTTACTTCTCCTTTCTGGTGTTATTTTTCTAAAAAGTAATTAATCATGCACCTAGGCTACTTTGCCAAGGGGATATCCCTTTGGCTGTCAGGCCAGCGAGCATGACTTTCACCCAGAAGTTTGGGAATTGCATTCTGCCCCAGCCCTCTATTGTATACCTTGCCACAGTAGCATAACAAGTCTTGTGGGTTCCTTTTTTCTAATTTCTCATCTTTCGTGGTGTCAAAGCACCCAAAAGACCCTATTATTGCTTTTTGTGATCTTGTGTCTGCGATTTTGTAGCTGCTTACATTGTTTTGTGATTCAGTGTCCCTTAATAAGAAATTTACCAGATAGGTTTTACTTTTCCCATGTCTGACTTTCTGTCTGACTCAATTGAAAGTGTTACATTTTTATCTCATTTGAACTGCAGTGAAGATGGGAAGTAAAAAGAGTGATATCACTTAAGCAATTAGAACTAAAAGGACAACAACACCTGCTGTATCCTGGAGAGTTCTGTTTACTCCTGTATTCTGGGGTTTAATCCAAGCTAAAGAGGATGTGCATGAAACCCAGCTGAAGAATTGCAGAAAGCCATGTTTCAGAAGCTTTTATTTTTTTCTTCATGAGCATGGAAAACAACTACAAGAAACATTTAACAGGTATTAAAATATGGGTAAAACAGCGGTTTCTTAGAAAGTCCGGTAAAAACAGGGTGGTATAAGTACTAGCAGTTTGATCCATCCATCCATCCATTGTCTTTACACCCTTGTCTCTAATGGGGTCGGTAGTGTTGCTGGTGCCTATCTCCAGCTGCGTTTCAGGCGAGAGGCGGGGTACACTCTGGACAGGTCGCCGGTCTGTCGCAGACTAGCAGTTTGATTACTGATTGAAATGAGGACAGGGTGTGCGAGGACAACTATTAAATGTAATAAATCTATCTTAAGGCGAAAATAAATAGTTATCAAATTTGTGATACATGTACAAAATGAGTCTTTTATGCTAAAAAAATAAGACTTGCTAAAGTACAGTCTGGGGTCTTTATCAGGGTCTGCGGCATATATTTTCATTTTTATGCATCATAGCACAGACATCACTCACTGGTACAAATAAAAAAGGAATACAAAATAGTGTTCATAACCTTCATTTTAAGGAAAAGTTTACATTTTGTTTCTTTTTTGGTAAATTCCACAGAAAATTGGAGAACAGGTACATTTTTGTGACATTTTTCAAGCTTGCCCTGTCTTTTTATGCACAAGGAAAGTTTTGTAAGTACTTTATGTATTCTTTCAGCAAATCAAAATCTTTGGTAATATTTTGGTTTTTGAAGGAGATACATATTAAAAATATAGCAAAGGTTTACTTGTTTTGGAAGATAGGCAGCACTGTCACCTGTTGAGGAGGCCACATCTTATTCCATAAAACACTGTATTGGAAACGACTGCGTTCACACCTTAATGCTTTCTCCCAATTCTTTTTTAAGATTAGATCACTCAGAACAAACACTTTAAGCAATGTACATATTAAATTACTATGAAACATGACAGCAGATTTAACAAAATTTTAATCTTATTCAGACCAGATAGGTTACACAGATGAAATGGCAGTGCTTACAATTGGGCTCAGTTTGTCAGTAGGTCCGCTCAAAATAATAGTAAGAGGAACATTTTATGCATTGCCAGGTGACACTGCCTCTTTATCACATTGTACATCATCCCCATTGTTTGTAAATGAGTAGACATCACTGGCTCCAGCCATATTGACATAACATCCGAATGCACAGTGACAGAACTCTTTGTCTTAACTTCATAAACTGCTGGGGAAAACATTAGCCTTAATACTTAGTAGGTAGGTAATATTATCTTTTAACAAGCACATACACGAATAATAAAAAAAATTCATAACAACTTGCCCTTATAAGGTACTGTTTTTACAGTACCCCTCTGAATCACATGTTCTAAAAATCCATTCATGTACGATTAGGACCAGGATATCAAAAAAACCTAAGGCACTCTGTCAAAAATCTATCTTCATCAATTTTGGACATTGAGGACCAATATTTTATCCATTGATGGAGAAAAAAAAATTTGCTTTTCTATCCAAACAACTGCAAACCTCCCTCCCACAAGACCATCACAAGAGACTCTCACCGGGGCATGCGATCCTGCCTCCACTGTGCTTGGGGACAAAGCAGCTGCTACATGCTCTTTGCTGTGTTCTCTCTTCTAGGAGAGACACATTCGGAAAAGCAGCATGGCTAAATAGATCACATTCCTCAACCCCTGCTCAAGTTGGGTAGACCTGAAGCCACGTTCAGAACCAGATTGCTACAAAACACTTTCTGCAACATTCATCTCTGAGTTTACAGGAATTATTTGGAGGGAACAAAGATTGGAACTGTAGAAGAAAAACAACCTAGCTTGTAAGAGCTTGTTGATTTTTCCCCTAACTACTCCATTAGGAACAGTCAGAGAAGGATACTAATGAATTAACTAAAAGGTTATTGATTTATCAAATAATTTAATTTAAAAAAGACCAAGTAATGTCTCATTTACCCAATTGGATTTGCATTGTGAATTGGTGTAAACACAGTCCAATTGTTCAAAATTAGTTAAAAGCTAATTTCATCTCATTCCAAACTCTTCAAGATAAATGTTGGTTCTCAAACATGAAATCCATGCTGAACTGAGATATCGTTGTATGATTTTATTGAGGATGGGTTTCAACCATTTTTATTTCTGTTTCTTTGTGTTTCATTATGAAAAGATTGTTCAAATGCATAGCTTCACATCCACTTCTTTCATCCAAGCTAGTGAAAAATTTATTGATTGTAAAAAATGGGATTCTGGTTCTTGACTTTCTTTTTTCTTTTGCTCAGTGTGTGCTTTCTGAACATCAAAGGTTGCGGTAGCAAGTTGCTTATGCTCAGCCTTCATCTGTTAAATGGACAATCTCCACACTGCAATGTTAACATTTACTTTTATCTATGAAAAGCAGAAAAAAGATGATGCCACTGGCAAAGCAAATCTGCCTCCCACATTTTCTGGTTGTACACTCTTTGCTCCAAGATGCATGCTTTATTTTCCCATTTAAATATTAATTTGTTGGTACAACATTTCTGCCTATATTAAATACTGGCAGAACTCAGTGCATTTCCATTTTTTGTATACTTTGAAAATTAGGTCTTGTTAGAGGGTTTTATATCTTGGCATAATAATTTGTTTAGTGATTCTTATTTTTGAAATATAGCTTAAGCAGAGGCTTTGACATGAACCCATAACCTCTTGAACCAAGACAGAGCCAAAACACAAGCAAGGCTTTATGTAAGAAAAATTAAGTGCAAATACCAATAGCGTCAATAACTCAAAATATGAACTTTGTTTGAAAATTTAGCAGTCCCTGGGATGTTTGCCGATATGTTTTGGTCTATATTTATTTAGTTTATTGAAATTTAGTTCTTTTGTTTAATCACCATTTCAATGAGGTCTTGCCAAAAGATTTTGGTCACATTACAGTAATTACTAGGTAATTCCATTTTTCCCTTTTTTAGCAGTTCTTTCGTAAAATTACTGTTGTGTTCAGAAACATTGTTTTGTTTCATGGCTTGAAGCCTTGCAGGACACTAAAACCGGTCTCCATAAATGCTTTAGTATTTGTTCATGATTAATGCGTAGATGCCGTGGTAGAAAGCAAATCTAAATCAATGAGCATCAACCATCACGCTTGTTATTGATAGACATTCTACTTCTAGTAAACCCAATGAGGTTTTTTATAGTTGTGTATATGTCCAAAATGCATTGATCCTGATGTCTGGAAATATCATTGGACTCAAACAGCTGCAACTTTCACAGTTGTACATGCAGGCCCAAGGAAGGCACAGCAAGTTTATCTGGACCCTACTCACGCTCTTCACTGTGCTTTCCAGTTACTGCCATCTGGACGTAGACTTAAATTCCCAATCGCAAGGAAGAATGGTTACAAGCGGTCATTTGTCCCATCAGCTGTGGCTACTCTAAACAAAAAACTGGTTATAGTAACTGATAGTAACTGAGAGTAGAAAAGCTCTGAGTCCTCCTCAAAAGTCTTTTAGTAGTATTTTATTAATTTTACTTACTAATTTTAAACTTTACACAGTGACACAGTGCTTTGAAACTCAGTGTAGAAAGCTCTGTGTGCTCTTCTTAGCAGTAATTATTTATTTGTTTATTTCTAACAACGTCACATGGATAAAGTAATAGGACTTGATTTTATTCTACAGATTTTGTCTTACCATCCATGTGTGTATATATATATATATATATATATATATATATATGTGTGTGTGTGTGTGTGTATGCACATTTACTTTTATATTGATTAGTCAAACATTCTGATGTTTATCAGAAAGTTAGTTGAAAGAACATGGCCTGTTTTTTGGCATAGCAAGGGTGATGCCAATACAATTCAATTCAGTTCAAAAATACTTTTTTTATCCCAAAGGGAAATTAAATGACTACGGTAGGTCAAGTTGGAATTTTCATACTATTTATTTTGTCTCCTCTTTGGTTTCACTTATTCTCTGCTTCCTCTCTTTCCTTCTTCCCTCTCAATCTAGCTGCCTTTCTCCAATTTCCATTTACTCACTGCCACTCTCATGTTTATTTCAAAGGGGCCTCAAGCATCTTAGAATAAATAAATTATACATTTCATTATGCACTCGTTTCAAAGCTCCTTTCAGAGAGGGGATTGCACTCATTTGTCCATGAGCTCCTGTTTATCCTAAATGACTGCACCAGACATGATCATGAGCATCTTGGTACCCTGGCTGTCCATGCTCATTTTTCATGTACCAGACCTAATTCACATAAAGTTCACATTCCTCTTTTCAAATGCTGTAGCCAGGCATTGCCTTTGGGATTAACTTTTGGCTAGAAAAGCAACAAAACCGCATGCAAGCACACATCAAAGGAATACTAACATAAATCACATACACTGTTCCTGCCAGTCAAGTTGATGCACAGTGATGACGCAAGCAGATTTGATATATTCTTTTTTCAGACAGAAAAGTCTAATGTTTTTAAAATGTTTACTGAGTTTTAGCGATTCCTTTAGTTCTTAAAACCAACCTTTTACTATGAGGGAAAATTGTAGTCAGCTTTTGTTAGTTGTGTTTCAATATACTGACGTTGCAGGCAGCACACTGTTCCTGCTGGCTAATATTTGTGTTCATGCTTTGTGTCTGTGAATGCTACTGGGCCAGCTTGATGGACCATGTGGGATAATGAACTGCATCTCACCAATTGACGTTAGTAATGTAGTATTCTTGGCCCTATCAATGCTGCCAAGCAACTCATGCTGAGGGTCAGTTTAACCCATGGCGTTTGTACCATTTGAGTCACAGAAAACTCTGAAATTAATCTTTGTTCTGGTTCTGATGCACAAAAGGTAGAAATTAGATTAAAAAACGTGCTTCCTTGTGATTTAGTTCACTTGCGTAATCCATAGGGGTTTAAATGAGCAAACAATCATGTCAGTTTTAACATGCATACGCATATGTATTCATGTGGACAATGCCAGTGAAGTGCTTGGACAATCTCTCCAACGCATATGGACTCTGACAGCCATCTGTCTCAAAATGTACGTGCCAGGCTCTGCTCATTGGCTCTCCTCCCTCTCTTACTTGATTCGACCATACTTCTGCTCTGTACTGTCCTCAATATTTTCCCCTTTATTATATGAACTATAATGACTCAAAATGAGTAAAGATCTGACTTAAAGTCAATGAGTTAAACTTAGAACTACAATAGTGACAACATAATTTAATTTAACTATTTGAACTGCATGATAGAAGCTGTAAAAAAGCTTAATGTGATATTAATATGTTAGGCAGTTGACTTTTAGATACATATTTTTTTCTGCCAAAGTGACACAAAACTGTCATGATGGGTTTGAGGTGTCGAACCCACATGCAGAACACCACAGGAGGCAGAGAAAAAGTTCAACAAGTTTAT
>JAUZNJ010067538.1:0-26334 GCA_034780135.1 Jordanella pulchra
CCTGGGTCGCCCGCGTCGAGGACTAAGGCCTCCATACATGGGTCGTGCACACTAACCACTGCGCCACCTGCACGCCCTTTTGTTGATTTGTTTCAGTGACAAACTCTTTGTATTTCTCTTTGTTGCTATTTTTGTGTTGAATAAAATAATGGGTGGCAAATACCACCCAAGTATGACATAAGGCTCCCTCTGATTGATTAAGAAAGTCAGAAAAGTGGTTACACTAACATTAAGCTGATCCAATGGACCCTGAAGCTCGTATCTTTTTACAAAGTGTGGATTTATAATTAAAACTTGTCTAACTACGAGTAAACCATTCAGTTTTAATGAGCTACAATTGCTTAATGAGAGGTTTTATATCATGTCAGTACTATGTCACGACAGTTTCTGATGGGGCAAAGACAACGAATCCTTATAGTTTTCTCTAACATGATTGTTTCACCGTGAAACCAGTTAGAATAGATCAACAAAGTCCTACATTCATAGGATTATTTGAACATGATAGCTTCATGCCTCCTTTTATCAGGAAAACCTGACGGATGAGTAGATGGTGGGCTGAACCGGCTCCCTCGCAGCCTTTTGTATCCTTAGAGCATCCTGAGAAATGTCTGCATACAACAACTGCAACACAGGAAGAAATGCAACTTTTACAGGATAAAATGCCTTTTAGACAGAATTCTAATGCTGGACACCACAAAGAAAGGACTTTTACCAACCTCAGGTTTCTGCTGCGACTGAGTGGAAGCTGCAAAAATGAAACCAATAAAAAAGGTCAAGATCTGACAACATGAAAGTCTTATCTGCTATGTGACTGAAAAAGTTATCCCATACCTTCGTGAGGAGGAGTGTGACGCTTCTTTGGTGCTGGACGTCGCGGTAGAGGCTGTGGAGGCTGATGTGTTCTGTCTTTATGTACGGCAGCATATAACACCTTGTTCCTGGGATGTGGCTGCGGTCGGACCCCTGAACTCAGGCAGCGAGCCAGTCCCAGAAACACAGGAAAACAAAGGAAGGCACCAGTGCAGACCAAAACCCTGTGCCAGACTTTTCTCTCAGAGACAACCCCTACAAATGCACAAACACGGACGGCTGAAATATGTCAGATGCACATTAGGTCAGCACAGTAACTTAGCTTATACCTTTAGTGATGTTCACTTGCATCCAGTGGCCTTGTTCCTTGCTTCCATCACTCCACTCCACATAGCATGCATAAGAGCCTTCGTCTGCTTGGAGAACTCTAGCAATCTTTAAAGATGATTCGGTCATATTGGCGTTGAGTGGGACTTCGGTGATAAAGTGTCTTGCACTTTCTTGAACGGTGGTTGTTTTTGTTCTATTATCCCATGTCCAGCTGCCTTTCCAGAGGTCTCCACAGTGTTGAACCACACAGGACAGAAACAAACTGCTCCCTGCAGGCACGAAGAACGTTTCGCGTGTCCCAATAACACTCCGATAACATGCAGAACAAACACCTGAGTGACAGAAGATTTACATGGATTACTGCATTTTGGCTTGACAAAAGCTTATCAGCATTGATGCTTTTCTTCCAATTCTCCAATAAGTAGTGTCCTTGTACAGCAGTACCAGTAGCTGTGTGGCTTTACTAGGACAGCAAGAGGCAAAAATACTGACGGTGTCAGTTGTTCCCTGGATGATGGTCTTATTGAGCTTTGGCATGTCTTGAAACTGGGAAGAAAGTGAAGCTGGGTCTCATTTGTTGCTTAAGAATTTGTTTCTCAGGGATTTTTACATTTCAGCTTAATTTTTGGTGCTTGGTGTAACCCATAATATCAAGCAGTACGAACAGAGATAGAAATAAGTAATTCTGGAGATTGTCCATTGCAAGCTAGACTTGCAGATAAAAGACTTGTTAAGAAGAACAAAATAATTAGTGGTTTATTGAGTTTATGAAACTATGGGTAAACTATACAAATAGAATAAACCTGCAGGAAGAGAACAACTTATTGAGTTGGGCCTTTCATGACTATGATTTTGCTCCTAAAAAAAGACATTTACATAAGCCAAGGCTTGTTATCATATTTTACTTATTTCTATAAATGTGAAACAATGTAATTCTGACCTCTTTGATGTAAATATGCATAAAACCAACAGCCAAGGCGTCTGCATTCCCCCAATGCCAGTTATTACACATTCGGGGCAGACCTAGAAACCTTTGGCGAGCTTCTACTATGAAGGCTCTCAGACTGCAGAGTATCAGCATCATGACTTTAACATACGTGTTACATATATACATTTCTATGCATTTTATATTCAATAGCCAAAGTAACAATTTTTTTTTGCAACTACTTAAAGGAAAAACACTTTATTTTTTATGTAAATGTATATAAATTCAGGTGTAAAGAAAAGAAGCAAATAATTGGACAGTGAATGAAGTTTGGTGAAAACATTGTTGTTATTTTTCAGTAGAAAAAAAGATATTTTATGTCCCCAGAACAGATATGACAGTACTTTGGTTTTAGTTGTTGTAGAATAACAGAAAAACAAGGAGTAAAACAGTTTTGAATTTCTATGTCATGCCCTTTAATATGACGCTTTAGGAATCTGCTTCAAATTAAATTGAAAGTCATTTGAAATTTGCAAACAGCTAAAAATTTGGATGAATTATTGCCTGGTGTGATACTCTATAGCGAAAGAGATTCAACTTTTTTTTGACATGTTGAGTTTAGCAGAACGGAAAGAAATTGCTAGAAAATCGTTTAATCATGTATCTCCAAATCTGAACGATGGTGTAATCTTGTTTACAGTTTTCAGTACATACCATGGAGTGAATTTGAATGAACGAATTTGATCAAATTCAGAAGAAATAGAGAACATATATTTTTCCCCTTATACTATTACCTGTTAAACATTATTTTAACCATATCACGTACTCCTTAAGTTTTTTTTTATTAATTTCATTTATTCTTTTATTGTTTTGTCTCTTGTTTTAATTTGTCTTTTCAGTGTAAGAAATTATAAAAAAAGACTTAAAACAATCTCTCAGTTTATCCATATATGAAAATCAGATCATAGTTTTTAGTTTTTTAGAGAACAATAAACTCAATCATGGAGCCATTTATACCAGAACCGCCATCATTAAATAACCCAGCGGTTACCGAACTCTTCGGTGCTGCAGCCTCACAAACAGCTGTAATTTGTGCTGAAGACCCAAAAATAAACCTTTACATTTGTTTTCTCTATTTGATTGTTTCTCATTTGTTGTTATGTTTTTTGAATATTAACCTGCATGTTTTGAATCTTGCATTATATTTTCTACAAATAAACTTTTGAACAGAACATGAGTTTAGTTTTAAATCCCCATAGATTTTCATGCTAAAACTCTACATTATTTCAAGTTATAGTCTATAATAACAATTAAAACAAATATTATGTGAGGATAAAAATAATCAACTTCTTTTTTATATTTTTTGCTTGTTTTTTATTAATAAATTTGTTTTTCTCAGAATTTTCTGAGGCCTCCTTAGTCCCCCCCTGGACCCCCGCTTTCAAGACCATTGTAATAACCCAAAGGGCGGAAATTATGTTATTAAATTGTACCAAAAACATTAGACTGCAGCATTTGATGGCACACATGGCGAAAACGTTTAAGCTTTGTAAAGCCTAATAAATAAGTCCATCACTCAAATAAGTTTAATCTAACAAACATTTTTCAAACACACAATATTTGATTTGAAATAACAAGTAAGTTGATAAAAATACACAAAGTACAAATGATACAGTAATAATGCTTTACTTTGACCCAAATGTATTTATTTATATAAGTCAAACGGTAAGAAAATCCAACTGTTGGGTTATCGGTTAAAAAGTAAAACCTGGAATCAAACAACAATCTGTAGTTTTCAGATTTGGTCAAGTAAAAAAACAGAATATTCTTACCTCCCTGAAAAAAGCAGAGACAGACGATCGCACGCAACAGAAACTCAAACATCTCTGGTTCAAAGTTGTTTTTTAAGTAAAACGGTCTAAGTTTCGTTGTAAAGCTTAAGTCTCCATGTTAAAGTTTGTTACAAAGAACAGGCCCTGTTTGAACAAACCACATACTTTCTCTTTCTGTGACCGTCTGCGAACATTCTCAGTTTTCCTTTCCTGCCTCTTTTTTTTTTTTTTTAGGGGGAGTTAGAGGAAGGAAGTGATCATTAATCTAACCATTTAAACTTATCCTAACAAAACAAAACACCCACAGCAGAAGGTTGATTCACAGGAAAGCATTGATTTTATGAGCAGAAACACTGAGTTTGAAACAGGAAAGGAAGGAGAATTTCCTTTCCTGTTCTCACTTCTTAAAGGAAGTGAAATATCCAGTCACACAAAAGATCTTAGAAACTGAAATGTTCTTGGCATTTACTGGAGTTCAGCTGTCGTTGGGTCCGTTTATTCATATTAGCTGCAGTCTTAAATGGAAAAGTTAAAAAAAAAACTTCAAATGAATGTCATGTTAAAAAAAAATCCTCAGAAAGTAATAACTCTTCTTTATTTTTTTACGTTACAACTAAAACAACAATGTGATTCTTTTGGGATTTTAAACTATACATTGACACCAAGCTTTCTTAATGGCATTTTTTAAGCAAACTGAAGCCACCTAATCATCAAGTACGATTAATCTGTGTCTATTTTAATTTTGAATCCAGTAGTTCTCTGAAGGCCCCACAGGTTTGTCATTAGAAAGAACAAAGATATAACGAGGTCAAGCAGGTTAAAAAAAAGCTTTATGAACCAGTCAGTCATTAAGTCACTGGGTTATGGAAAAGAAACCTGGTAAAATTAAGTAAATGAAGCTAAATGTATTTTTTAAACACATTGAGAATAATGATTACTGTGAAGTTCTATTGAAATGTACACTAAATAAACACTACATGTTCTTTAAAGGGACATTTGATCAATGACTGCATTTAAACATGTGCTTTTATTGGTCTATTATTACCACCACTAATTATCGATGCATTTTATATTAGCTTATACATAAAGATGGTCACCTGTTTGCACAGCGCCATGACATTCTGCCATCTTGAAAGTACAGATGCCGGCGAGGGATAAAATAGTACTAATGCACAGAAAAACCATCTGTTTCCCCTTGCTGGCCGGTTAGGGTGATTGAGAGGCGGCGGTGAAGATAGATCAGAGACTCTACAGTTTCACCGTCCCCAAGAAAGCAAAATGGAAAACAGAGACATCGGGAAAGCTTCCAGGTGGAAGAAGCTAATGAGGAAGAAAGATTTTAAAAAGGTTGTTGAAGTTGCTGTTTCTACTTGACACATGAACTATACTGTCTAAGTTAGCATAAAGCTGTTTTATTCCCATCTGGTCTAATTTACTTGTTACCATAGCGAGCATAATAGTAGGTCCTGCAAATATTTACTGATCTTTTTGGTACAGATATGTAGGTTTACGTGGGTTTAATAGCTGTCAGAGCAGTGGTGAACACTGGCTTTTTGTCACAGTAAATAACAGCTTGTAGAGACTCGACTTCTCTACTGATGATATGGTTACATCTGCATTTAGAGGCGTTTTGACACAATTGTTTGTGGCAGTATAGGTTATAATGTTTGTTTTAGTAAAATACCCCCATTTGACCACTAGATGGCAGTATTCTTACACATTATCCCTTTAAAATCTAGTTTTAAGCTATGTTCATGGTATTTTGAGTTTCTTTCATAGAAATATTTACCTTATATCGTATGAATTTGTGTCATAACTTTTCCTGGGAAAAGTTTAATGTCAGTTTTCAGATATAATTGTAATCTGTGGCCTAACTATTGTTATAGGTTAGGTTTAGGTTTGTTTTTTTTTCTATAAAAAGTTCATACCACTGTTGTACACTCAGGAGTTTTCAGTTCCTCTGTCTGTTGGCTGAGCTTTGTGTCCCCAGTGTTTATTGTCAGGTTCTGACTCATTTCTGTTTCCAGGATTTTGTAAGCCTTCGCATGGAAGTTATTTTCATTCCCAATTCTGCTTTTTACCTCCATCAAAGAGGCTGTTTGTAGTTGTGTTTGTGTGTGTATTTGTTTTTTTTCCTGTCTGTGTACAGGATAACTTGAAAAGTTATCAATGGATTTTAATTAAATTTTTACCAAAGGTTCAGTCCAAGGAACAATCCATTAAATGTTGGTGATGATCCACATCATAATCTGGATACAAGAATTATTTAAAGAATCTCTAATGTTGTGAGATATGGATACTATTGACAGACTCAGCATTGGACTAAAAAAGTCCAGAGGTATTTTATGAAGAAAAAAACACAAGAAAAGGCAACGTTGTTGGTTAGTTTGCATCATAAATTAAACACTTCTCAACAGATTTTAAGTTGTTTTTTTGTTTTTTGTTTTTTTTTTTAATTAATTTAAATTTGGTAATGATCCCGATCCTGTACGAGTTTTAGCTATAGGTGTAAGTCAGACTTTGAGGCAAACTTTGTTGCTTGGCAGAGGTCTGCACTCTCCGAGTGCTTTTCTAGTGTTTTATATATCTCAGATACCCCGCTGGGGTTATAAGTTGCTATTGAGGGGAAGCAAACTCACTTATTTTAAAAGACAAAAGCTCCTGATCATGCTTGTTGAATTCCACTTCAAATACAGGATCCACAGACTGTACACTAAGTGCAAAGAAGGAGGCAGAGGTCTAGTGAGCATCAGGGCTACCATTGAAGATGAAATATCCAACCCCCAAGAATACATCAGGAAGATGAACCCAAGGGATGAAGCTCTCAATGAATGTCTCAGACAGTGGAGGATGGAAGAGGAGAAACTGGAGGAACAATCATGGGAGGAAAACCCCTGCACAGGATGTGCCACCAACAGATAGCTGAAGTGGCTGATATGACAAAATCCTACCAAGGACAGCACAGAAGCACTGATCATGGCAGCACAGGTGGAGGCCTTGAGCGATAGAGACCCAGATCTACCGAACCAGGCAAGATCTTCAAAATCAATCCACCTTCTCACTGCAGGGTGTAAGATACTGGCAGGAGTGGAATACATGGAACGTCAGAACCAAGTGGCTGGTATGGTGTACAGAAACATCTGTGAAGAATACAAACTGGTGACCCTCAGGTCTTAATGGGAGCCACGTCCTAAGGCGGTGGAGAATGACAGAGCTAAGATCCTATGGGACTTCAAAGCAGAGAACAGTCGTAGTGATCGATGGAGCCATCTGAAATGATAAAAACATCAGGAAATTAGAGAAATACCAAAGCCTCAGGGAAGAACTAGAAAGAGTCTGAAAAGTGAAGCTAACTGTAGTGCCTGCGTAATCAGAAATATTTACCAAAAATTTAATCAAAAAATGGCTGTTTTTCAGGTATATGCTAATTTAACTTGCCTTGAATGTTCCTGTAAATTTCCATGGGCTAAATACTGAAGTTATATAGGCTATATATTAGAATATGAAAATAAAACAACATTATTTAGTGTAGCACAAATGTCTGATGAACCTTTGTTGTGTCACATTTTGGCAGAAATGGTTTGACAGGCTCCCACGCTCCTCTGATTCACACTGTGATGCAGTAAACAAGAAAAAAAAAACACGAAAAGGGCTTTTTTTGTATATGAGTACCAAAAGAAACCTAAATCTTTAAAATGAAATGCAACAGAGAACGAGAAGTTAAATTCACAGAAACTATTCTCAAATTAGAGGTTAAATTGGTATACTCTTCTACCTCTTTATTGAAACGTAAGTTATTGGTCATTTAAAGAAATATAAAAGATGAAACTATATTAATTATTGCATTAGAAGATTGAGATGGGTTGAGGAATGAATTTTGTTTTCTTTAACTCCGCCCAAACGCCACGTCAAAGATCGAATCAGTGCACACAAACGAGCGCACCCTGTGAACACACTGACTCTCCGTCTGTGAATGAGATAAACAAAGAGCCGGCCACTTTTTGGGACTATAACCACCGCTTCACCAACTTCTTGCAAACATGGACACCGGTAGGTTGAGCGAGATTTTCTCCCACTCCTGTCGGGCTGGTTTTCTTTCGCCGAGTCGCCAAACCAAGCGCCTCTGCCGCATCTGAAGGGTGGCAAGTGACCGAGCTAACAGGCTAGGTTAGCTTTCAGTCCGCTAGCAGCATGCCGGCCGGGGCAGTGAGCAGCAAGACTATACCTAGTTCTGTCTACAGGGTTGACAGCTAATTTCAGCAAGCAGCGTGAATGGCACAAACATCCATACCTCAGTTATAAGCAGATAACAAGACTTGAACTCAATGTTTGGACTTAACAGCTACAGGAAATGCAATGCTATCCGCCAAATCAGCTAGTCCAAAATTGACCTGTCAAACTCTTTGAACTTTAATTTATTTCACGGGGCTCATCTGTATAGAATAATGTGCTTATTTATATTTTATCAGTGGTTTTTAAATGTTATTTAAGTGTAAAAATGAAAGATAGTTGAGACCTGTGTCCTCTCTCGGGTTTTAAAACTCCGTGTATTAAAGTTAAATGTTTTTCCACTCGAATCGGAGTCCAGTTTTTAGGTTAAATGTCTCCTTTATTTGTTGATACTTAGGTGTGTAACTGACCATTGATGTTGTCCTCTTTTAATTACATTTTCATCTCTGTTTTACTGTTTGATTTCAGTCGTAGATCTGCTCTTTGGGATGGGCATCATAAAGCGCTGAGCTATAAAACCTCTGATGAGTGAATTCTGCAAGTCACCCCTGGCTGCCGGTACTTTACTCCACAGAAAAGCCGGTATGGTGTCAGCCCTCACCAGTCATGCATTCATTTGTTGAATAACAGGTTAACCAACCTTACCAGCCAGCAAACTGGTTGGCTGTTAGATCTCTGCCCGTAGCCTCATCAGAATAAACGGCTGTAACTTAAAGCTGTTTGTTATGAATCCATTCAGCCAACTCTTTACTATTTCCTTATCTGCCAGTTCTAATCAGGATCCATGCTGGTTTTCATCCATTCTTACTCTGCTGGCAGAGCAGATCTGAAAATATTTTCTGCCCCAGGTCTGTGTTTTATTCAGAGAAGTTGTAAAGGGAAGCTGATGAAGTTTGACATTATTCTGCCAGTCGCTTTGTGTCAATGGAAAACTGCAGCTGATAGGAGGGACCCTGGGGGGGCATGCATGACTAGGCAATGTCCCGCTCAGCGTTTAATTACTCAGCAATATTATTGGACAGGACTGCAAACCACAACCTGGTGCTGGTTTGATTCTGTCACGGTGTGTTTGTTGCCTGAACTCCTTAGTTTCCCGTCCAGGAGGACCAGACAAGCTTCCCACTGTGTTTCTGCAACACATGGGGCCCAGGGAGGATTCAGGGGCCAGCTCTGATTGGCTCCTCTCTCCTGGTATCTCTGCTATCCTTTCAGAGCTGCGCTTTTATGTAGGTTTTGTTCACCCAGTGGTTCCCAAAGTGGGAGGCAGGCCCCCTGGGGCGGACCCTGATGTAATTGTTTGGATGGGGGACCTTTCCTCCTGGTAGAAATGAGCTAAATAATCAGGTGTTTCCATCAGCTAATTTTAAGATATTGCATCAGAAACGCTTGATGGAAACAGAAGAATTAGGAAAAAACTTCCTTAATTTTGGTTTTTGACTTTTGCAAAAGAGGGTCAAAATGGAGCGCAGAGGAAAAACCCGCTTTTAAGGTGAAGAAACCTCAGCGAGCGGCCATCTACTGAGGCCGACTGGGGTTTGGAGGAGAGTATCAACTCTGACTTACCAAACTTATTCACATGACTGATCAGCTGTTCCTGCTGTCAGCATCTTCCTGGATGTTCCTGTTATGAGTGCAGACATGGCTGGAAGCAGCATCTCAATTACAAGTTGACACGTTGACCTATAGCAACACATTCATTAAACCTTTCCTCCATTACTGATCTCTGGTCTGTCCTCAGCCTCTACTTCCTGTTTAGCTGTGCTTGACGACATAATGTTGATCACGATGTATGACGGCGTTACGCTTTTCATCGCTTGTGTTTTGGCCCATTTTTGACTAAATTCAGTAATCACAAGGGTCACAGATGCACCGTGGACAAGCAATTAATGCATGCTACAAGAAATCGGTTTTCCAGGTAAAATCCTTCTAGTTTTGTTGTTTATTTTTTCCTTTTCAAGCAAGCAAACAGCAATGGACAAACTTTTTCCCTCCTGCTTCACTTGTGCTGGTAAAAAAAAACAACTAACAATTTCCATGTTATCCCTGTAGGGGGCGACTCTGGAGCAGAATGAGGCAAAGGTTGTGATTGAAGCGAGGCGTGTTGAGTCTTTTAGGCGAATTCTGCGGAGCGAGAGCGTCTTTGGTCCTGCAAAGAACACTAAGCAAAAGAGATTAATTTGAACTTTTGTTTTTATTTACGTCCCCAAATCCAACCAGTGATTAGATGTGGCTTTGAACTTCAGTGAAGGAGCGAAGAGAAGGTTTTTGTCAATCAAACTAGGAGTAAAACATATGTTTATAAGGGATTAAGTGGGAAATGATCGCTTTGTAGATGGCTTTTTTTTAAAAGCTGTTTAATTTGTCTCATGAAGGACTGTTTCATGGTTTTCCCTCGGCTCCAGTGCAGACACCAGCCAGCTGCAGCTTCTTCTCCATACTGGTTCCCTCTCTGCAGAATCTGATGAACCCAGCGATTGTGACGCAGACGGTTTTTTCTGCCTCTCCAAAGAGGAAAAAAATGTGCAACTGGTTTCATAAAATCCATGTCGGCCATGTTGGGGTGAACCCAACCAGCAGCAGACTAGTGGAGCCATTCGTGAATTTCTGGAAAATGTCACGCAAGCAAACGTAGACAAAACTGGTGTTTTTTGTCTTATTCAAACGTGATTATAATTTATTTATTTAGATAGATATTTTTTACTGCTATTGTCCTTTTTTGGTCCGCTGGTCATCGGGGGGGAGTGATACTTGATACTTGGATGTAGATGCCTGCAGATCCTGATGTTTTTATGAAGCCACGGCTCAGTTTGCTTTAATTTCAACATCATTCTTTTTTTTACTAATAGACTGTCATAAACTCCTCTCTACAAGCAAACCTGATGTGTATAAATACCCAAAGGTAACTTCAGATGAGTTTTAGATCAGAAAAGTAAGCAATAAACAGAGTAAATTATGATAAATTCACCTTAATAAAATATCAATGTAAGGCTTTAAACTGACTGTATTTAATAAATCAAAGAGAGTTTACCATAAAAGTGTAAAACCTTTGGTCTGTTATTCTAGAAACAGACAGAATAGATCAGCCCCGATGGATCGGGTGCATCTCTAGCCCAAAGAGGCATTTCTTTGTTGTTATGTCAGTTTGGAGGTGGAGAAAGAGTAGGAGCCACTATTGCATAAAAGAGGTGTTTGATTTCCAGCTATTGATCCAATGTTTTCCAGGCATCATTGTGGTGAGTGCTCTTAAAGCAAATCTGAAAGGGGAAGAGCATTGAGCCTAAAGTGCGTCGATGTTTCAAACACGAGACGTTCCATCTCTACTGAAACCAACTTATTCTCTAATGACTTGAGCAACTTTTCCCTTCCTCCCTCTGTCCTGCTTCCAGTCCTGTCAACCCTTTACTTCCATCTGTTTCTTGGGTTTATTAAAGGTTTGAGTCCAGAAAAAGTGGCCAGCTTTACAAAGCGCCTGCGCTCCGAACCACGCTACCTGTTGGCCCAGAATGTGTCCACCTGCATCGACCCTTTGGAGGTTTGTTTGCACCGACAGACCGTCCAGGATACGGTGCATATCTTTCAGCACTCCATTCCCACGGAAGGCAAGCCTATCACCAACCAGAAAAGCTCAGGTAGGACACCGACATTACCTCCCATGCAAACCAAACAGGATGGATCACACAAGTCCCGTGTTTAACCTTGGGTGGTGTTTTTGTTATCAATTTTATGTGATATTCAAGCACAATAATTGCATTTGGAAGTGGATAAAACGTGATGCACAGTTTTCCGTGTTATTTACTAAAAAACACTCAAAGGTTTGTAGTATTTCTGTTTAGTTTTTTTATGACCTTTCTCAAAGTGTAGCTTTGGGTCATTTAATCTCAGTATAAAGTAAGATAGACTTTATTTATCTCACAGTGGAGAAAGTCACTCATTACAGACGCTCTTAGTTGGACACAAGTTGGGTGCAGATAATTATGACGTATCATCAAATAACCACCAATTAAATGTCCAGAAAAAAAATTTATAATAAAGCTGACAACTGGCTTAGCCCAGTGGTTTTATTGCAGACGGTTGTGTTTTGTTTAAAAAAAACAAAAAAAAAAACCAAGTTAAAGTGGAACAGAAATGTTTAAATATGATTATTCAATTATGGGGTATTGTAAGACATCATTGAAGAAGTTTACTGTTAAAATACTGCTTAAAATAACAACAAATTATTAAAATAAAATGAATTGCTTAATTCTGCTTAAGTAATCATCCGGTTAGATTTTTCAAATCTTTAACTTTTCTTTATTATCTTCCCAGTTCGCGTTAGGCCACTTCCTTCTGTCGTTAATTCAGTTGAATAAAGGATACCGATTGTAATTCACTCAGTGGCATTTATTAGCTTTTCATAAATGAAAGACAAGACAAATCATAGTGACCTTTACAGCTGGATGTTCTGCCCTGCTCTGATTAGACGAAAAATCCTCTCACCGACTTAAACCCTGCAGAAAGGCTGTCAGACAGTTCATCAAAATCAGTAACATGTTAAACCTTTAGAACGCACCAGGCTCCTTGTGGGAGTGATTATTTCTGGTCCCAAACAACTCGTCTCACTCAGACACTGTGTGGCCTTGCAGGTTAGAAGCTTGAGTGAAAACTTCTATAAATAAGAAAATGCTAAATCAGCATTCATAAATCAAAACAAGTAGAGGGAATTCATAGGAAATAGAATTTTCTGACCCCGTGTTGACCCCCCTGCAAACATCTACGATATATTACCTTCTTAATTATTATGAATATACACAAAGTGCTTTATTTATAAACAAACTGTGTATAAATAAAATGATAAATATCTAATTACAGACCAGCAGGACATTGCAATCCTTTAAAAAATAACTTTGTATTCAGCCAGAGTGTCTTACTGGCCGATACATTAGAAAAATACGCACGTTGCCTGCTGCTGATGCTAACCCTAACTCCAATATAATGTTCAATTTAATAGCAACAGTTGACTTTCAAACCAATGTTGAATAAGTGTTTGTAAAATTAACCCACATCACCATTTTTATTAGGAATGTAAATAAGTTATCCATCTTTATTGTTACCAATAATTTGGTTTATTTTGAGTAGATTTAGCTGTTAATGATTGTGTTCGATTGGTATATAATATCTCCACGATTTGCTTTCATATCAAAACAAACTGAGATCTACAAACATTGTTTTATTTGTTTATAACCTACTTGAATAAACAAGCACATCCACAGCGTTTCACTTTAGGTTCACGTCCTGAGTCCAAAATCAGCTTAAAAAGAACAATTTCAACATGATTTTCATTTTCTTTTTTGGCTGAGTTGAATTAAATATTTCAAAGGAAACCCAGAAATGTTTCATGCTTAGTTTGCTTCTTTTTTAACCCAACTTCCACCTTAAACCTGATGATGTCATACTGGATGCCATCATCCTCGCTGCAGGTACAGAGCCAACCATCAGAAATGTCATCCCAGTGCTTCACAGACGGCTGTGCTGTTTTAGAGAGAACATGTGCAGCAGCCGGTGGTCTGTTCTAGCTGATTCCCATCTTGTCTTCATTAACCGCTTCACTGTTGTCTTTTAATTGCAGGGAGATGTTGGATCTTCTCGTGCCTCAACGTCATGCGACTTCCCTTCATGAAGAAGTTTAATGTAGAGGAGTTTGAGTTTAGTCAGTCCTACCTCTTTTTCTGGGACAAGGTAATGTACACAGAAAGATCTCACAATTATTACTAAGATTATTACTGCTACTAAAGGCTTATAATCCAGTGTGACTCGTGTGCATTTATAAATATATATGTCTTTTCCTTTTTCTTCAAATAATGGTTGAAATGAACTAAAATTAGCATTTTGTCAAATTCATTCACCCCCAGTCCCTGTTTGTAGGGTTTTCACAGTCCCAGAATTTTAAACCGTATCAATAGACAGGACATTTTTTGATACTTTATACCATTTTTGTATAATATAGGGATTAAAAATGAAAACTAATGCTCTGAATTCCATCAAGCTGCTAATTACTGCAGATGAACTTCCCCTCTATAGCTAATCCTAGCACTTTTAAACCATGGACTGAAGGTTTCATGAGTAATAATTGTTCCTATTTTATTTATTAAATGGATAAACGTCAGACTTTCTTTTTGTTTTTTTTTTATTGCAGATTGAGCGTTGCTACTACTTCCTCCATGCGTGCGTGGAAACGGCACAGAGGAAGGAGCCAGTAGACGGGCGCCTGGTCCAGTTTCTTCTCTCCAACCCAACCAATGATGGAGGACAATGGGACATGGTGGTCAATCTCATTGGTCAGTTCTCATGAAGCATCTTCTCAGGAAATGAAAGACAGAAATAAATACCTTAACAAGAATGCAGAGATCCACCGATACTGTGTTCTTTTTAAGGCCAGTTCCAGCGCCCATTATTTTGAAGCCAGTCTAACTGATCCCAACCTAAAAAATGTTTGATCAGTTTTGGTTTAAAAAAGAAAACATCCTAACAAGTAGAACATTAGCAGTGCGTAGGAGATGGAAGGAGCTGTGATTCGTGGGCTTCACATGATGTCGATGCATGGCTGCTGGATGCACTAATAAAACACAAGCAAATATCAGCCGATACAGGAAAAAAAAACCCAAAATATCGGCCTTCTGAGGCATTGTCTATTTGTGGAACTCTTTGGTTGTGGTTGTCCATAAACCTGATGCTGGGCCTTTACCGTTTGTTGTGTTCAGAGAAGTACGGCGTCATTCCAAAGAAGTGCTTCCCAGAGTCCCACAGCTCAGAGGCTTCGCGCAGAATGAACGACATCCTAAATCATAAGGTGGGATTTACAAGTTGTGCTCAGTTTTCTGTTCGAATCAGTGGACAGAACCCTTCAGTCAGTTACCTCACCGATAAACTCTGTCTGCTGTTTCAGCTGAGAGAATACTGCTTGAGACTGAGGAACCTGGTGGCCAGCGACGCTACAAAGGCCGAACTGTCTGAGGCTATTGACACCATGATAGAAGAGGTGAGGCTAACAGGGAACGTTGGCTCTTTTGTTTGTTTCCTCTTCATGTTGATCGGTTCAGTTATTAAAAGGAACTGAGGAGTGGGGCTCGTCTGTCTGAGCTCTGAAGAGAATATTAAGCCATTAAACCACATTAATAAGGAAAAACTGAGATTTAAATGAAATTATCATTAATCTTTAGCGTCAATGCATGAATAAAGAGCTAATAATTTAATTATTTTGGTATTTAAAAAAGCCTTTAGTTACTATTTGGGTCAGAATTGTAAGTTTGTTGGATTTTCTTATCATTAATTCATTTATTTTGTGATCTCTTGGTCTTACCAGCGTTTTCTCTGTGTGGTTCTGTAAAGAATGTCAGGATGAGTAACTTCAGTTTTGCTTCTTTAGTTACTTTCCACAGACAGAAATCTCCTCAGTCTTTATCTGGTTCCTTTTCCTGATATTTGAATTGTCCACATTTGTTTTGATCTGGCTTAATAAGATATTTAGTTTTTTATTTTTTCCAGTTTAGTAATTGAAATGTTTGGTCTAACAACCAACATCTGGACCGTTTAGGGAGGCATGTGACGCCTAGACTGCATTTTGTGATAATGTGGATGATTTGGAAACCAAATAACCAAAAGTGAAGCATGTTCTTGACCTTATGGAGAGTTTGTGCAGATGAAGAAATGCTAGATTTTAGTCTTTTTAAACAAACCAAAGCAGGAATATAAAACACCTTACAGTAAGCAGAGTGGATGGTATGAGTTTATAAGTTCACTCCATAGCCTGTCATGATAACAAAATGATTAATTGTCCCAGAAATGAATCCAATAAACGATATAATCTAATATTTTCCTTTGGGTTGAATCCAAAGTTGTCCCACTCACATTCGGCTTTGAAACCAAACCCTTCTCTGTTTTGGTAGCATTGCTCTGGTTTTCTACTCCACAGTCACAAGGTTCATGCTACAGTCGCTAACGCTAAGGAAAGGATACGGGGAGGGGTGGGTGGAAACTAATGCTCTGGAGGAAACGTCTTGTCATCCAGAGTCTCTAGAAGAAAGAGAGGAAAACATAAGCAAGCAAACAAAAATTATTGACCAAAAAATTTAGCATGTTATTGGTTTATTGTGAAACGTCAATCAGTCCTTTGTCCTGAACATTTTTCTACAACTAGATTTTTTTATGTTTAGATACTTAGGAAATCGTAACAAGTGGTTTTCTAGATTTACTAGAGGAGGTCAGGGTGAGGCTGGTGTTTCTTAATAAGGAGAAGAGCAAAAGAATTCAACCATTAAAAAAAGTAGTGAGACGAAAAGCTCAAAGGCTGCAGGTTGCAGATAAAAAACAAAAAAAAGACCATATTTCAATATGGCTGAAGCTAAAATTGCAAAGACTTTTTTAAATTATTGTTGAAGCAAATCGGAAAATCTGCCAGGAATGTCCCGAACTGATATTGATGTTGCAAATCAGTCAGATATATAATAAATATCGGTATATGCCGGCCTGCATCTAAAATCTGTCCATGTTGTTCAATAAAAAGGGCCGAGCTTCTCTAATCTACATTTAGTGGCTTTAAAATTCCTGTTCAAAGTTCAAGTATCCCCATGAAATGGCTGACGTGTGGAGAATTCGTGAGTTATTTCACTGAAGTGGTTAATTGTTCACCACATTAACTTTAGGAGAAGCAGTTGGACAGTGAAACTTCTAGATCAGGGCTCTGCTACCAATTTACCTTCAGTGCAGCTAAAATGACTTTAGAGCCGCAAAAATCACACAACTCTTTGATAAAAGATGACTCGGTATTTATTAAATGTCTGAAATAAGAAGTTGTTTGTATTTTAAACAGCCAACGTTTCATTTGTTTTTTCAGGTTTTTAGAATAAAGAAAATCGTATAACTGTGGCATTAAAGAGGAAAAATGGATTTTCTACATGTTTATATGTGGAATTTTATGTCTCACAAAGAAAATGGTTTCTGAGCTAATGAAGGAACAAATAATAAATCTTAAAACACATAAATATGTATTTTTAAATTACATTCTGTTGAAATTCAATTTCGTTTTACTGTAAAAAAAAAACAAACAGAAAAAGGTCTAAAGCCTGAAAACTTGCATCTGTTATTATACTGTTTTCAGAACCAATACTCGGTTCTTAAATATTTCTTAGCAAACAAAAGAGCCATTTTTTGAAGGTCCAAAGAGCCGCTGGTTGTTGACCCCTGTTCTGGATTAATGGGTTCGTTTGAAGAAGAACTTTAGGAGGAGGCTTGTGTTGTAAAACAAATTGGTGAGGAGACAAATAAATTCCTCTGAGTTTATCCTTTTCCCCAGCAGAGGGCGCTGTCTAACAGGTTATAGCTGAGGAGAACAGTCGGATCCATCAGCAGGGCCTGGAAGTTAGCGGTAATTGTTCAGGTGTTGAGCTAATCTGTGGTGTTATTTAAAGAAATTAAAAATAAACATAGTAAAAGTTAGTTCTATTGTAAATAAAACGTCCTTATTTTACATCCATGTGTTTTCATTTATGGTAAAACTAAGCTCTCTGTTGTAAGAACAGCGTGAACATCTCACTGGTTTATCCTGTTTAATATTTCCTGAACAGTAAGAGGTTAGCAGCTGGTTTTTCCTCCGTGTAAATACACCCCTGGGGTTTAGGTTAACATGCACACGTCATCCCCCAACCAGCAACTGTGGGCGATAGTGATCTTGTTTATGGAACAGTCGGTGATCTGTCTCAGCACAGTGCCACTCTGCAACACAGTTCATGTGTGTAAACAAACACATGCTCCACGAGCGTAACACGTGTCAGGTGCCCCACAGTTTGTGTGTTTTGTGTAGAGCGTAGGTTGAACGCCTGATTCGCTCTTCCTGTGTGTGTGTGTGTGTGTTGGGAGGCCAGTCAATCAATCTCTCGTGGGCCTGGTTAAACAGCTTTTTGTTGTCAGCTGTTAGGTAGCATTGTGCTGCCGACTGTTTCTTTGTTTCAACCCGCGCCCCCATGGATGCCCTCTCATCACCACACAGACACGGAGGCGGATTGGATGCGGGTCCCCTCGTGCTGCTCTCCACCGCGGTATCGTGGGAAGTGATGGAGGATTGTTTTTGTGTTTGTCCACCTGCAGTCAGTTTTGTTACACCAAACACTGCGGACATAAACCGAGCCCAGATTGTGCTCAGATGTTTCTGAAGGCGAAACTTACAAAGTCGTGTTCAAGAGAATTCAATCCTCATTTCATAGAAAGATGCGAGATTAGCAAACATGACGCGTTGATGTTGTTATAATAAGGATATGAATGACACGATGTGGCTGGAAGGGACGGTGGAACGGCTTCTCGGTGGCAACAGGTTATTTACGTTTAAAACGGATAACATTTAGAAATAGTGTCCAAGCTGTCGTCTGTGGTTACAATATTCCTCACAGAGCTGCTGCAGTGGTTTCAGGTCTATTCACATATGTTGGGTTTTTTACATAATGGAGGAAAACTAATGGAAGTGATAAGAAACAGAAGTTAATGAGGGACCCACCGATTCCCATTTTATTTGACCTCTGATCTGTTTCCAATACCTGACTTTTTATATCTGCAGATCCTAAAGCTTTTCTGAAACTAGAGCTCTTTGCTTTAATGTTAACATCACTACTCTTGATTTTTATTTTATTGCATTTTTTTTGAAAGAATGTCATAAACCTTCAAGAAGTAAGTGTATATAGTTATGTTTAAAAGGCAACTTGAGATTAGTATCAGGATACAAAGGGGATCATAAAAGCAATAAATCGTTTTAAAACAAATACAACCCTAAGGATTTAAACTAACTCTATCTACTAAATCAAAGAAAAATTCACTTAAAGGAGTAAACATTTCTGAAGTATTTAATCAAACTTGAAAAAAATTGACTGAATAAACATTATATTATTAATCATAAAGACAAGGAGAGTCTTTAAAGATCCAAATAACATAGAACAATACTTTACTTCTAGTATCGAGAAGAAAATTCGAACTAAAAGCCAAGTTTCCAATTTATACAAGATGCTCTAAACTTAACAACAGGAAACAAACTGTTGGTGCTCATCGTTTAATAAAAAAAAGTCCCACAAAGGTCACAGAAATAACTTGAAATGGACCAAAAGTAATAAAAAAAATTCTATGAAAATGAACTAATAAAAGTCAGACATTAATTTTAAGTTGTACTTTAACAAAACAATTTAAAAAAATAGATTTATGAAACAGGTCTGGACAAAAATGAGGATTCCTGTAAAAAAGACAGAAAATAATGAGACCAAAGGAACATGTTTAATCAAAGCTTTTGAAATGTAATAAATCAAAGAGACGGATAATATGAACGGTAACAGAAGAGCCCAGATAAACTTCTGAAGACATTAAAGGTGAACTTTAAGCTCAAGGAAATTTGTTTTCCATTTTCTTCAACGAAATTAATTAATTGATAGAGTTGATGCGTCTTTCACATAAAGCATCTTTGGTAAAAAAAAAAAAAAAAAAATTGCAGACACGTTTGTGAAAAACAAATACAAGAAAAGCTCTGCAGTGATTCCTAGATGTATTGTTTGAGTATTTTAGCGTAGCAAGAACATCCAGCCGTGGGTTTAACTTTGCTTTCAGTAAAATAACCTGTTTTCAGATGAGCTCAGCCTGATTGAATTAATAAACATCTTAAAGGACTTCAACTAATCTACAATTTAAAAGTCTAACTTTTAAAAGGGAAAGAAGATTTTTTCTTCTCTCTTAGTAAAACACATCTATCAGTATATTCTTAGTTAGGTTTATTAACAGACTCCTGATTCTTACTGAAACATTCGTGCCCTCAGGTCCTGATCGTTGTGCAGCACCTGCTCTGTTTCTGTTCTCGGGTTTGTTGGTCTTGATTTTCTCCTGCATGTCGGGGAAACTAGTTTTACTCCTGCTTGCTCACATGTGTTTTACCCAGATTCAAAGCGCCTTGTCAGACCTACTTTCATGTGTGTGGAAGTGATGATGTCCAACTGGCCTATGCAGAGGCTCTGATTGTGTCCTGGTCTTCATCATAACCCCCCCGACATCTGATAGGGGTCAGCATCGCTGCTTCCACTTGAAAGATCAGATCTTAATGAAAATATCTGCGTGTCAAGAAGCTATTCTCATCGCTGCTGGTGGTCGGGCACATCAGTCAAACATGGTGACATTGATTTCAAAAACTTAGCCGATGACTCCGACTCAACTGTGAAAAAGCTTCTGTGTAGAAATGATGGTATCTGAGGCTCAGATGATGACTGATTGTCTCACAGTCCGACTTCAAAGAGTCTGCACATACGTTCTCTGAAATAGAGAAGAAAAAAACAATCACTGGTTTTCACTGTACTCCACACACAGAAAGAACGACCCAGATGCTAACCCTCACGCCACAGTCGTAGCCTCTCGCTGCTCCATTGCGTCATGGAATCAGACACACCATGTGCATCCTTGGTCTTGGCTCGGACCATGCACAGCGTGATTCCTGAGACGGCCGTCCTCTCTGTTACCCAGAGGCCCGGTGCGGCGGGCCGTCCACCCCTTGGGTGGGTTGCCGCATGTGTGTCGCTGTTTCAGGTTGCAGGAGAAGACCACAGCCTCGTCTGCTCACGTTTTTTTTACAACTTTCTCCGCACCATCGCCAGGATTTAACAATGAACACATGTGATGACTGTTTACAAAACATGGAAGTTTAATCAAAACCTCTTTCAATTTTATCCAAACTGTTTGCATGGTGTCATTTGCTTATACTCACAAGTCCAGCCTCTAGACAATGGTTATACATTTATTTCTATGGAGCAATTAGGAGCATGGTTTACCTCATTTTGACATTCAGTTTGGTGAGAATCCATTTTAAAGCTAAAGTTTGCTGGCCGCCACATGTACAACAACAAATTACCTCTTTTTCTTTTTTCTACAAAGCGTCATTGGAAAACATACACTATAGGCCCTCAATCAAAATATGAAGTTTTTTTTTTTTTTTTTCGTTTTTGAGGAGTTGCTTCGCATTTAAAGCCCTAAAATGAAGTGTGTGATTAATTTCTTTTATGATTTAATTTGGGGAAAACGCAGATGGTCACAAGTTGGATACAAACATGCAGGCCACATTTCTTGGCACCCTTGGTTCAGATGTATAAAAAACCTTAAAGGAAGTTTATTAGTTCAATCTATTAAACTACAGTAAAATCAAACTGAAAAAAAACCAACAATCCAGCATTTCTAAAACACTTTCCAACCGTTGTGCATCAGCTTTTCTCATTTGGTCGTTTTCGTCTGTTTTGTCAGGATCCTTACAAATAATTTTTTAGTCGCTCCCAGTTTCATTGACATCCTTTTTCCATTTTTTTTTGTTTCTCAAGAACATGATTGAACCAGTCAAATCATGCCAACCTCTATCATAGCTGTTCAATAAGTAAGTTTTTATGATAATAACTGGATGAAAAGCTAGGCTAATAACAGCTTTGCAAAGGATCACCTGTTGGCTTGATTATTCTAGTATGACTCCAAATGTAAAGGACAAAATGTCTGCTGTTTGTAAAACACTCAGATGGTCACTTAATTTAATTATCTCAGGGTGACCATGGACTCAAATCTGAACTTTAAGAACAATGTCAAGAACGTGGCTAAAGTCTTTAAACTTAACCTTGGAAATTTTAAATGCATGTCTCATTACCTTTCTCTACATGCAGCTAAGACATTTTTATTCATTTCAGCTCATTTAAATGGCACCAATTTCCAACATACATAATCTTGAAGCTGTTTAGAGACGATTCAAATTAGATCATCCAGTCAGATTTGTTTTCTATCTAAGGAAAACCAGCTGAATACATCCAGTCATTGACTTCCAGAACACACTCCCAGTTGATATTCCCTTGCATTATGTTTTTGTCTCTGAGGGAATCCCTCACACCAAGCATGCATGCAGCGACAGTGGAGAGGAAAAACTGCCTTTTAACAGGGAAAAACCTCCAGTAGAACCAGACTCCGTATAAGCGGCCTTCTGCCGAGGCCGACTGGGGTTCAATGAAAGAGAAGCAGACATGGAAAAGCAGCATAGACCACTAATCTATAAAAACTTTCTGTGATAGAAATGGTAGCTCCATAGGTGGCTCTGTTAAAGAAAGAAACAGTTAGGCAGACAAGCTCTGAGCCAGTTTTCATGTCAGACGGATGAAAGACGGCACATAGAATTAGTCACAGTAAAAGCTGAGCCCATAGTTATGTCTAGGAGAGAAACAGGACTGTTTTCTATAATTGCTGATATTTCTTTCCAGGATGGTTTCACAGAAAAATGGGAACAGACCAGATGAAGCTACTATGACCAGAAAAGCAGAGAGAGCCTAAAGTTAGGGGTTGAACTAACAAGTATTGCAGAATGGCAGGATGAAGATGGAATGAAGCAGAATAATAGAAAGTGGTCCTTATGTCCTCCAGCAGCTTGAGGCTATAGTAGCAAAACTCTAGCGATAGCTCATGATGCCCTCTATTTTGAGTTATAGTGGGGGATTACCTTCCTTTACCGCTGGTGATCTGTTTGCATTATATGGCATCATGGACTCCTGAAAACACCAGGGGATTTTAGATACTAATCAATGTGGTTAAAAAGCCACATGAACAAATCAGCTCAGAAATGCTTCACCAGAGAAATACCCCAATGACTTCTCTCTAAATGCCCCAACCTTTTGAAATATAATCTATGTTTAAACAGAGACCCTGTAAAAAGTAGTACAAGTGATGCAGATGGGATTTTCTTATTCTTTATGCCAAAGTAAATATATGTGCACCCAGGTTAAAGGTTGGAGTGTTTCTAAAACTCCCAACATTATGACACATTTGGTTTTAGGCTTTTTACACAATTTCTTGATCTGTGCCGGCAAGTATGCAGGGGATTGTATGGTGTCATTCATTGTTGGTCTGCTGTTTCTAAGTAGTTTCACTCCTAACTTCAGATGACCCGTTTGTTTCGGTCACACACTCCGTCTAAATATGTAAGGTGGGCGTCAGCCAGCAGTAAACACAGGAAACCGATCTTATCGGACTTTGGCCACAGTTGGCGTCAGTAGCGTGCAGTCAGTCGGTCATTGTTTACAGCTAGACATGCAAACTAGCTGTGACAGACCGGAGGTGGACTTTTGTTGAGATGCTGAGTTTTAAAACAAAGGGCTGCAAATGAACTAAAATGTTGGTCTGATATCAGATGGTTATGATTTCATTGTTTGGTTAATAATGTGGAATAAACAAAAGGGCTTCTGTGATGATGCAAACATAATCGTTATGCTAACAGGACCAGGTTGTTGTCTTTTTGTCGGCACCTCTTCCTCTTGTTTTATTTTGTGTCACTCAGGTACGTCTATCAGTGCTGCGACAGGTGTTCCAACATCGGTGCTGCTCTCATGTCACCACGGCTCTTTATTCTGTGCCGTTTGTCGCTGTCAGCCTCACCTCACGCTCACACCCCCTCTATTTACCTTCCCAGGCGTGATGAGTGGGCACAAGGCTGATGCCAAAGCACTCACCCCCCGACACTAGTGTGCTTCAACGTGCTCTCACCTCTAACTGACTTACAGCCACTCAAGGTAGTTTATAACCGAGAAGTAAAATGAAAATCATTCGTATTTTTTTATATTTCTGCTACAGAAATCCTAAATATATGTAAGAGTTTGTCTTTAGTCCATATTTCACTGATTCCAATAAATAAAACCCAGTTAAACGACTGCCTTCAAGCGTCCTGTAATTAATACAAGTAGCGATGCACCATGGTGGGATTTTTTCAGCCAGTATCTGATACGCCGACATTTTACAAATCAACTCCATGACAATCAGTATAATGCTGCAATCGATTATTCTGTCGATTAATTGATCAATAATCGGATTGAAAATATTGAGTTTAAACCAGGTGAAACTAAAACTTTTTCATTTAAGGAGTTCTGGATAGAGCATATTAACGAAAATATATTTTCTTTATCTTGAATGAAAATTGTTTCTTTGTTTAATTTTGGTATAATTACTACTTTAAGAGGGTTGCTCTGTTAGCCAAAGGCGTGTTTTAGAGGCTCTATACTCCAGTTAATGATTCATTGATTACTAAATAAGTAAATTATTATTTAAATGAATTAATGAATCACAATTAATTGGATTAATTGTTTCATATTTTTCCCCAGACCTTCTTACAGACAATATATAGTTTTTCTCTCTCCTCTCCTGTGCAGTCATTGCTAATAGCAGTACGCCTGTCTGTTTCTGAAACTTTCAAAAAACATCACAAACTTTTTTACAGTAACAGCCTCATGTCTCATTTGGATGAATATAAACGGAGGATTTGAAGCACATGATTTGTTTTAATTGTTTTAAGCTCAGAGGTCAAAGTATTATGTTGAACAGTGACGTTTATGGAGGACCAGGAGGGTCACAATCAAGGAACACAACCACTTCAAACTCTTCAAGTAAACTTCAGAATTTTTTGTGAATAATTCTGAAAACCGTAAATTATTTTCTGCTCCACAAACAGTTGTTTTTTTTTTCTCTAAATAAACTCAACAGAAGATGCAGAGAAGTGTAATTATGGGTTTGAACACTTCTGCAAAGCTGATGATGACAGAGTGTTCTGGGTGGAGGGAAAACATCTATTTGAATTATTCAGAAAGAACGAGGCATGAAGGCGGACGTCAAGGAAACACTGGAAGATGGACATGTTGGCTTCGATTTGGCCCATAAGACAAAATAAACAACGTTCTGGAACCGAGATGAAGGCCGTTCAGAGGCCTTTGTTGACTCACTACGTCTGTGTATTTTGGTTTGTGTCTGTTCTTTTTGTGACTTCACGCTTCGCGGTGTTGAAAAAGACAAGTGTTTGTTTGAATAAGGCAGGGCTAAATCTCACTTCTTCGTCCATTTTTGTGTTGTTGTTTGGTTGAATGTTTTTTATTTTTTTTGGTCCAATTAATGTTCAGAGGTCTATTTGCCAGAAATGCTTTGCAGCTCATCTTTACTTTTTTCTTCTTTGCTCTATTTCAATGGAAAAATCATATGTTCTTTTCTAAGAAGGGGGAGCATTTTTTTAGGGAAGAGAAAGGCCAAAAAAGGGGGAAATTCCAGAGATAACTTTATCAGAGGTTAGAAGGACCAGATTGACGGGCGGCTCGGTCCAAACAGCTGGATTCAGCCCACAGGAACTCGGTCTGCACTGCAGGAATCCACACATGGGAGACGGACAGCGGCGCTGTCAGGAGCCAAAAATAAATTGAACTTAAGGTTTTCATTGAGTAATAACGAAATCTGACTTCTCATGCTGCTGCCTCAACATTCCCAGCCAGGTAACCATTTTATGGGGTCTAGAACAGTTTCTGACGGGGCTCGTGTTCATGCCGCTCTGTGCAGGTGTTTCGTGTGGCGAGCGTTTGTCTAGGCAGCCCACCTGACACCATCTGCTGGGAGTACAGAGACAAGGACAAGAACTTCCACCGCTTGGGACCCCTCAGCCCCCAGGAGTTCTACAGGCAACACGTCAAACCGCTTTACAACATTCAGGACAAAGTACGCACCACACCAGGCTCACCACAAACACTTGAGCTACATTTTTGCAAAGCTGTTGAGTCTCTAAAGCGGCGCGGTTCCTCCTCATCCTCAGGTCTGCCTCGTAAACGACCCCCGACCACAGAACCCCTACGGGAAGCTGTACAGCGTGGAGTTCCTGGGGAACATGGTCGGAGGCCGCAGCACCCTGTACAACAACCAGCCCATCCAGCTGCTTAAGAAGGCCGCAGCAGACTCCATTAAGGACGGAGAGGTGCGTGGGAGCAGACGGATATGAATGCAGCCTCAAACGTTTGTAAATGTTGGATTATGAACATTGAAAAATATCTTTTTTTTGTTGCCTGTTTGTCTTTCTGCTTCTCTCAGGCCGTGTGGTTTGGGTGTGACGTCGGAAAACATTTCCACAGCAAACTGGGCATTAATGATATGAATGTGTGAGTAAAATGAAATGTTTTCTGTTATTTGAAGTGAAGAGATTAAAATGGCAGCTTTCTTCCGATCACAGACGAAGCTTTAGCTTGGAAGAAGAGAGGAAAGGACCTCGGCCAGAGAGGATAATTCCTGGTGGCCACTGCTCTGCAGAAAGTGTCCATCTAACCCAGTGTTTTTCAACCCTGGTCCTCAAGGCACACTGCCCTGCATGTTTTAGATGCTTCCCTGCTTAAACACACCTGA
>JAUZNJ010067549.1:0-26330 GCA_034780135.1 Jordanella pulchra
CGATCACTCTATCACAGAAAAATAAGACTTGTAGAACTTATTGGAAACTCAAGACAGCCATGATATTATGTTTTTTCCAAGTGTATGTAAACTTTTGACCACAGCTGTATTCCAGGCCCTAATACTTCGTATAGATTTCTATTATTGTAGCAATGTTGTTTTTTTTTTAGTCATAATTTATGAAGGTTTGAGAACAAAGTGAACGTTGCACTCCTCTAAGTTTGTACTTGGTGTTCTTTTATCTGTTAAACAGATAATAATAAGTAATAAAAAAGGAAGTCCTCCAGTTTCCATTCAGACTGGTTCTGTTTCAGGTGCCGAAGATCGCAGTGCCCCTGAACACGACCAAATACAACCCGTCCCTAGATGACAACCTGACGCTGATCTCCTCCTTCAACAAGTTCCCCTATCCGACGCAGGCAGAGCTCTCCTGGCTCACCGCCGCCTCCAAGCACCCGGAGGAACAAATCAAAGTGTGGTTCACCACGCAGCGGCTCAAACAGGGCATCAGCTGGTCTCCTGAAGAGGTTATCTCCTCCTTCCTGATGATTAACGTCTCTGTTTCTGTCCAGCAGGACTGACTTTCTCTGCTAGGGTCTGATTTTGATAGGTAGAGATGGAGACTTTATTTAGTGTGAAACAGTCTCACATCAGGTTGAAATTGGCAGAATTAAGTTGCTATTGATTAATTCAAACACCTGATCACTTGAATTTAATTAAAAATGATATTTTTCTCTGTAATAGGTAGAAGAAGCGAGGAAGAAGATGTTTAACGGCACCATCTCCTCAGCGCCTCAGACTCTAACTGTAGTGACTCCACAGCTCAGCTCCTCGTCCATCAACCACACTGCCAGCACCACGGCCTCCAAACCGCTGCCAGCTGCTGCCTCCGTCCTCCAGTCGCTCCCATGTCAGATCCTGGGACAGAACAGCCTGGTGCTGACTCCTGTGGCCAATGGCTCCAGTGTCACATGTGCACCGCTGGCGCTCACGGTGGCTAACCAGGTATAAAACCAAAGGTGGCAATGAAATTTCTGTACTTCCAGCTGCTGCTGGTAGGACCGCTCAGACAGAATAGAAACCTCTCTGGTTCCTGCAGGTGGCGCAGTCGCTCAAGCGGCCGCTGGCCACTCCTGTGATCGCCACAGAGAGCAAGCGACCCTCCATCATTCAGACGGCCTCGGCGCCGACGGCCACGTCCAAGCTGGCGGCCAAAATGCTGAGCTTTACGGCGGACCCAAACAAAACGGCGGAGCAGCTGTCGGTGCTGCGGTCCAGCTACACACAGTGTCCTTTTCCAGAGGAAGATGAGGTAAGAATAAGTGAGTGGAAGGACATTTTTGTGCAGAAAAGTTTTTTTTGTTTTTTAACCGTTTCTCCTCCTAAACCTACGCATCGGTGTTTGTTTTTTGATGGTGCAGATCTACAGGCTGATAGAGAACACAGGACTGTCCAGAGGAGAGATCAAGAAGTGGTTCAGTGAACAGAGGCTCCTTAATCTCAAAAGTACATTTTAGTAAATCTCACTCTGAACATGAAACCTGCATTTTTACCAGTTACCAGATAGATTTAGTTGTTTACCGTTTATTTCTGCTTGTCTTATCTGAGGTGTAGCTTCTTCGCCTGTGCTAGTGAAAGCAGAAGCGTCCCCATCTGTTCCAGAGGGCCCTGTGAAGAAAGCTGTGCCCAGCCAGTTCCCCCTGCTGGAGAGGGTGAAGGGGAAGACAACGGAGCAGCTGAAGGCGTTGGAGGAGAGTTTCCAGAGAAGCAGCTCTCTGACAGAAAAAGAACTCGGTAAAGACTTCACCTCTTCCACAAAAACCTCATCTCTTTATTCGCTCTTCCTGGTATTCATGCTTCTTAGCCTTTCTTAGATTTCGTTACAAACACAAACTTAACAGGGTTTTTTGGATTCTCTTAGTAAATTTAGCCTTGATAAAAGAGTTTCAAGAAGACAAGCATTAAAAGTTCCCCTAAAGGTGTTGAGGTCATAGAAAACATGTGGAAACTGAGGTTTATGGTCTGATCAGACCAGCTGGTTGATGTGGACGTAAAACAGTGAGTGGTGCTGGTTTCATTTTGCCTTAGGAATAGTTTTCACCTGTAAAGACAGAAAAAAATCAAAGTTGATTAAGACAGATAAACTAAATGTTGGACATCCTGAGAGAAAATCTGTTTGAGGCAGAGGTTCACCTTCCAGCAGGATGAACAGTGAGAAACAAGCAGCCAGAAAAATCTAGGTAGAATGTTAATAGAATGGCCTAGTTAAAGTCCAGACCTACATCGAATCGATAACTGTTGGCATTTTAAAAGTATGACATTTTAAAAGAAGTTCAACACCTTGAGGTTCATTGCGATAATATGACTAAAGATGAAATCATTAGATGTGTGAAAACTTTGCATTTATTAATCGTGTTTAGCAGTAAACTAAGATTTACATCCATTGAAAGAAACAAACTTTTTTAGTATTAAATGATTTCATCCTAGGAGATGCAGAAAGGGAATAAATCAGGTGATTAAGTTTCACTGATGAATCAAAGACCTTGATCTATTCATCAACATGTTCATTTTTGCAACGTACCAGTCGGTCTAATTAGCATCCTGCTGTCTCCTTCATTTCTACTCATCAATTAGACTTTTAAATTGCCAACAAAAATCCGTTTGCTTTCTTTGGTTTTCATGAGTCCGCAGCATGTGGCTGGTTGTTCTTTCACCCTGGAGAAGCTGCAGCTCGTCTCCTATGGCTGCAGCAATGATGGCGATAGCTGCATGTTGTCTAAGAGCCACGCCTCCTTATCTCATGCCCCTAACTCTGCTTTTGCTGCAGACCATCTGGCCCAGGAAACCAGGCTCTCCAAGACAGAGGTGGACTGCTGGTTTTCGGAGCGCCGCGCCCTGAAGGACAACATGGAGAAGGTTCTGCTCACCATGGCCTCCAAGAACACAGAGGACCGGCTGGAGCGGAGTGGAGGAGCCCTGCTGAATGGAGTGTGTCACAGAGAGCAGGATGGAAAGGACCTTCGCTCTTCTCCTCACCCCCCTCTCCTCACCTCTTCCCCTCCTGTGCTCGCTGCCTCCTCCTCTCCTCAACCGCAGACACATTGCTCCTCACGATCTCCTCCCATCCTCAACTCTTCTTCTCCACATCCTCCCCTCCTGTCGGCCTCCTCCAGCCCAAAGCCCATCTCCAGTCATACACTACCCCTCCTCAGGGAGGTGAGAACTGATGGAAACATCTTTTATGACTTTTTTCAAAAACGTTTCTTTTTAAAATCTATAGATGAAACCTTTCCCTTCTTCGGCAGATGTTTTGTCGGACCCAGTGGCCATCCCCAGAGGAGTACAGCCAGCTGGAGATCCAGACAAACCTGGGCCGCACCGACATCGTCCGCTGGTTCAAGGACCACCGCTCGGCCCTGAAGAACGGTGAGAATCTGGACTGGATGGAGGCTTTCCAGAAGCCAAGCGCTGCTGAGCAGCAGAAAGCGGGCCAGCAGCAGAACGGACAGGTCTCTGAGAACAGCCAGAGTGTTTCCTTGGAAGTCAAGGCTGTGAATGGTGAGTCCTGGAGAAGAACATCCTGCTCTGTGTTGGAATGGTCATTATTCCTCTAAACTGACGCTTTAACCTGAATCTTGTTAGACCTTCAACCCACAGAGGATGAGGAGGGCGGTGGGAACATAGCAGCTGCAGAAAACTCCAAACGCTCCAGCCAAGACAAGGGGCACTGGTTGGCCGAGCGGCTATCTCAGGGTGCGGCTGATCTGAGCCGAACCGGGCAGGACCAGAACAGCTGCGGTGCTTCAGATAAAGGAAGGTAAAAAATACAAACATTTGGTTTCATACTGGACAAAAAAGATCTTTAACTTTTGTTTGTATGAAACCAGGCGTGTTGAACTGTTCTCTCCTTAATTCTTCACGGGAAAAAAGAAAATCATAAAGTTCCTCTCTGTTCCTCAATTTTTTGTGTGTGGGTGTGTTTTCTTTCCAGGTGGGTAAAGGTCACTGTCGCTGCTGGAGACGAGACTGAGGAAGTGGAGAGACAGAGGCTGACAACCGATGCTGGTGTTCTGACCATGGAGCAACCAGGAAGGGTGACTGGCTGATGGTAGGTCCAACTATACATCTTAGTTTCTTCTATTAGTATTCACACCCCCTTTTGTTACATAACCTCATACTTCAATTAATTATTGTGGGATTTTATTTTTACTCTAACTGGACTCGTTTCCGGTCGGTGGCGGTTCTTGGTTCTGAGGTGGCAACATTAGCATCATATACATCTATACTTTCCAAATAAATCACTGCTGATACAAACTATATGCATATTTATACAATAGTGTTGTTTAAATGAATTTATGGTTCTACATAATGTATACATTAAACGGGTTAAGCAACTTTTGCTGCATCTTTGTAATACGTATTTGATGTCAGCATTAAAAAGTCAAAGTAGGAAATTCCACATGCTGGGATCAATGCTGCCACCATCAGGCGTAGTGGAGAACTGCTTGTTCCAGGGGTATTTAATTACATCCTAAGGGGAATAACAAATCACCTGGCAGGGGTGGCCATGGCCCCCTTGCTACCCCTGTAGATCCGCCCCTGTTTCCAGTAGAGCCCGACCGATATGAGATTATGAAGGCCAATATCGTTTTCCAGGGTTTTAAAAAACTGACATCCAATATGTTGGCTGATATCCGATTTATTGGTGAATATATATCGACCAGAATATTTTTTAACAAATGAACACGGACATACACAGAATGTGCAAGACATAGAAACAGAAAAAAACAATTAAAGAATTGAAATAAGCTTCATTTAATCTGAGCAGCATCAACATAAGACTATAGATATAATCAATTGTTGTGATGCTGATTTAGATATTACATTAAATTTGTGGTGTTTTTTGCCTTTATTGGTTCTGAAGCCCTGACTGACTTTCACACAGCAGATGTTGCATCCAACACCGGTTACCTCCTTCATTAAGTGGCTCCACACCTGATTGTTCCTCTCAGCCTGTGAAATGAAAATATATACATTCAGTGTGTGTTTCTAATTAGATTTCACTTCTACAGATGAACATGTTGAAATTAAAACAAAGGGCTGCATGCAGCTCTAAATAAAAACACGCTGGCTAATGTGAGGCGTTTTGTATCTGATTGATTCACATAAACAGCTTAGAAATCTAAATTGGTCATATTTAGAAGCTACTGAAAAGTTCCCTCCACCACTAAACTAGATGTAAGTAGCAATGCTGCAGCTTTTAAAACATCCAAACAGGATTACAGCTAAATGCATAAGTTGGAGCCTTTTTTAATAAAGTCTGTTTAGATTAAACATTACCTCCGAAATTCATGAGCCCCAGTACAACCTGCATGTCAGTATGAAGTGTAGTGGGACAATAATCCTAGATTCCTTCAAAGAGCTAGAAGGCTAATATGTTCCCCAAAACTAGCCCATAATAAACTCGTTGGCTCTCCTTAAAGCAGGCGGGTCTAAAGTCGGTCCTTCTTGGCTTCAGCACAGTTGATTCTGATTATTTTGGTTCAAAGCCTGTTAATCAAAAGCCTGTTAATCAACTCTCAATAGAAATCAGCTGTGCTGAAGCAGGGAAACCTCTAAAACCAGCAGGGCAGCGGTCCATGAGGAACGAGTGGACATGGCTGCCTTAAAGTGCCCTGACCACTGTTTCCATGACAGTGTTTATTGTTATGGGGTGCTAAAGTCACAGCTTACCATGGAGTGTGTGTTTGCACAGAGAGCTCATTGCTGGGGGGGGGGGGCATGGAGCAGCTCAGCGCTCAGGAAGGGAGGCTTTTCTTTTTTTTTTTGCTGTTTGCAGCAAAAATAGAATTTTAATATTAGCCACATTTTAGCCGAAGTCCATTAATGATCCAGACACTAAAATCGACCTGATAAATCGACTTACCGATGAATCGGTCGTGCTCCAATTTCCGGTGAGACTTGGACTTCTCACCACTTCTGTTCATAAGATTTCTGGACAGGATTTATAGGTTTAGCTTATTAGCCAAGGTTTTTAGAGGATCCGTTTTGGTGGCCTTAGAATTGCATCTCTGCTTTTTGCAGATGATGTTGTTCTGTTGGCTTCATCAGGCAAGGATCTACAGCTCGCTGCAAACGACTGCAGCCGAGTGTGAAGAAGCCAGGATGAAGATCAGGGCCTTTAAATCTGAGGCCATGGTATTAAAGCTGGGAAAGGGTAGAGAGCCCTGTCTCTGAGTAAACTAGAGCAGTCGATCAATTGATGGATTGCTGCTGCGCTTTAGTGAAGTTGGTGGTTTACCAGTCTGTGCTGGTGAGGAGAGAGCAGAGTGAAAAGTTGATCTACATTCCTACCTTCATCTATGGTCCGGAGCTTTGGGTCGGGACCGAAAGAACTAGATCATAGATAGAAGAGGACAATGAGTTTTCTCAGCAGGTGTCTGCTGCTCTGTTGATTAGCTGCTGCTTCTCCACATCAACAGGAACCAGTTCAAGGGGTGTGAATACTTTAGCCAGCAAATGAATTTGGTAGACAGTGTATCAGAGGTTCAATATCTCCAAATTAGAAGACAACAGGAGTAACAGTCATTCATCTGTACCTTGTCTATGTTGGCCGGGGGGGTGACAAGTGTTTAATTCATATTTAGAAACTAAACTATTACTTTTCTGCTTTAGTCGGCCTCAGTCGCTCTCCTGTCTGCAGGAGTCAAAGTTCAAATACGGCGAGTTCCTTAGTGCTGAATCTGCTGCTGTGCTGCCAAGCTTTTCCCTCGGTGCGTCCTGGCAGACGTTCCAGCCCTCTGTGACTCCTGACAGGACAAATTGTAGGGAATAAATGGGTGGCAGGAACAGATTGTAACTTGGCTTCAATTAAATGGTGAGCTGTTCTTTAAGAGGGCACAGCTGTGGCTCTGCAGCCATCCAGGAAGTTACTGGTGTGTAATTACATCTGATTGGTCCTTCAAAAAGATGGCATGCACCATCATTAGCATCGAATGCACAAACTAAAGCGCATCATTATCGATCCGTAAGGTCAGACAGGAGTATTTCATTTATTTATAAATGATAATAAAAAAAAGAGATATTTAGGCTTTTAAATTTAAAAAATCTTTTTTTTTTTTTTTTTTTTTTTTTTTTGAAAAATAACACAAATACAACTTGTTAAGGTGTATTTTTTTCCATCTTTGCTCTGCTTTAGGAGAAGTAAATCTTTAAATGCAGATTCGCCAGCCATCGCCAGGCAAGTTGAGACGACCAATCAGATCCGCGGTGTCTGTGATGTCATCAAACCGCGGCAGTGGGGAAGACCCAACACTGACATGAGGAAGAGGAGAGCCAAAGCTGGACTTGATGCAGATCTCCCACTACTGTTATTATTTTCTTAACATTTCTGTAAATAGTTCTGTATTCAGAGTCATTGGCTTTTCTTTTTATGGTTTTTGATGACTGAATGTTGCCCCAAAACCTGGAATGTTTCTGGTTGATCAAAATGTATTATAGTCTATTTACTGGGGCCCCCCTGCCCCCCCCCCCCCCCCATTTTTTTTTTTAAAAAAGAAAAAAATTGATGCATTTTGCTCATTATGAGCAGATCTCGATGGCACTTGCATATTTTCTTGTAGTAGAGGTAGATGTTCTCGTACCAGGCTGCTTTCAGATGCCTTTACGGTGATACGATGTGTGCAGTTGAGGAAACAAAAACACCTCATAGTGCCGATATTTGGCACTAAGACTTGGCCTCGGTTTGTGGAAGCTGCACTCCTGGAGCCGATGCAGAACATAATGTGCACATTTCTACGGAGAACCGATGAATCCCGGAGAATGCAGGGTCTGTTGGACACCATGCTGCCTTTCCAGCTCATACCTGCAGAGTCAGTTTCAGCTTCATGGGTGGTTCTGTGTTGTAAGTCTTGGCTGAAGCTACCAAAAGCCTTTCTTTCTTTTTTATTTTATTTAGTGAAAACGCTACATGCACTCTTAATACGCCGAGCACCTTTATCTGAGCCTTTTCATGTATCCGTCTTGTTCAGCTGTAAATACACCATCGAAGCTTCTTCGCTTTAGACTCGAGGTGGGACTGAACTCTCTTTTATTTCTGTACACATTTAAACACGGAGGTCGGCGAATGTCAGAAACAAAAACAAAATGTAAAAGGCAGATGGAATGTCAGCAGTCAAAAGCTGTCATGATTTCAAGGGTTTCTGTTTCGATTCATACCGAGGCATCATTTTAAACTTGACCTCTGATTTTTACATGAATGAACTTTTCTTTTCCATTTCTATTCAGACACAAAGTAAAGGAGCAGTAAGTTGCCATCAGCTGTATGACTGTATGCTGACTGCATGTTGGCTCCTGCTGCTTTAGCCTCACGGTTTCAAATACTGAACGTTTTCCTGACCCGTTAAAGGATTACTGCTTGCATTTTCATTTTCTACGAGAAGTCTGATGCAATTCAATAAAAACACAGTTGACTGCAAACACTGGTTGGCACTTTTCTAAAAGACATGATTTTGAAGAAGGCATAAGAGCAGTTAAGCACTTGTAAGGTTAAGTACTTGATTTTAAGACTTCCTGATAACTAACATGCAGCGATTTGCAAAGATGTTCAAACGCCTTGGATTTTATTTAATTTTTTTTCAGTCTAGTGGAGCTTTGTATAAGATACAAGTGAAGGTTCAAGTGTTCATAGTTTTCAGCACCTTTCACAGGCGTTCAGCCCTCCTCTAATACTTTAAGGATGTTAACGTTTTAATGTGATGCTTTAATCTTCACTACAACATTCTCCCTGAGCTGACCTCCTCTGGTTGCCGTTTGTTCTCCAACCTCTCCAAGGCCTTCAAAGAAGTTAAACTGACATTAAATTGCCCTAAACTAGACACTGTTTACTAATTGATTTTGTCTCAAGGCTATTTTGGCTGATTTTTTTTTTTTTAATTAAATGTTAGTTTTATTTCTAAAAACCATTGATCTATTCACATAACTGCATTACTATTAAAACTAAAGGACAGTGGGATCTGGGAACTATTGTTCTAAACCACAGAACTCGAGGCTAAAATGAACCTAAAATTAGAATAATTTCATTTAAAACCTTACCTTAGAGTTAAATTATCAGTGAGGCTGTTCAGGATGAACTCAGGTTTTGCTAATAGAAGACGACTGATGACCAGAAGATTATGATCAGGCAGCAATAAATGTCAGCTCTTCCCTTTTATATGAGAAAAATGAAACACTTGAATATTCACAGAAACCATAAAAATGAGAATTTAGCATCATCTGTTCCTTACATACATATTCTAGTAGTTTATTTATCCAAAGAACTGCATTAAGGCAGCATTAAAAAATAATTAACACACCCACACACCTTTTCAATAAACAGCTGTATTTACAAAATAAATCATTTTTGCCTCTTTTAGATCGTGTCTCTTGACAGGAAAAAGTTCCAGCTCTTCGCTCAAAGGCTCCAAATGATTTTACACTTCTAGAAACTCAGACCTGGCAGCTACAGAGATTAAATAGCCTCACTCCTCCCGCTGACGGCGGCACATTGATAGTTACAATGTAATCTGATATGGCATTGCAGCGAGGGAGGAGTCCGAATCAACAACGCGCTTGAATGCAGCTGCAACGTCTCTCCTCTCGACAGTCCAATGAAGAGGAGGAGAAAAAGACAGAAGATGGAAAGGAGAGGGTGGCAGGATATGAACTGTTTGTTTTTGTCTGGCTGCTTCACATACAAACACGTGCAGTAGTAAAACCAGTGGCCAGAGTCTGAGTCCTGCAGTGCAAAGCAGTTGTGGTTAAAACACAAACTTCCTCTGAGTTCACCCTGGAACATATTTTAAGACCTAAAACATACAGATTAAATTTGAGGTAAAGTTTTTTTTTTTTTTTTTATCTCTTTCAAACAGAAAATATGAGGAAGCAAGAATTTTAGCCAAAACAAAATCAACTGCTGAGCTGTTTGTGGAGCTGAGGGATAGTAGATCTCATTCCCCTCCGAGGCGGAAGCCTTGTCCCCAGTTGTGACGTCCTCCCCCCCCGCCTCCTGCTGCTGGCTCCTGTGGAACTGCTCTCCTGGTCGGAGGAACTCCAAACCCGGATACTCCTCCTCTTGTGTTTGGAAAGAACCGATATCTGGAGGAGGAAATCAAAGAGTGGATCTACTTCACATCGATGCTACCAAAGCACTCGTTAAAAGAGTTAAGACATCTGAGAATAATCTGCAAGAAGCAAACAATTTTCTACAGGTGGAGTAAAACCAGAAGCTGACGTATTTAGTCAGTAATTAGACACGAAACAACAGATCAGTGCAGCTGTAGTTGAATCTTTTCTAAAAACTCACAAGAACTCTGGTGTGGAGAGGAAGCAGCGTCCTCCCAGGTCCATGGGGTATTTGAACATGAGGAAGAAGTAGAGGTGACCCACCAGGTTGCCCGTCAGCTCGTTCACAAACCTGCAGAGAAACAAAGACAGGACGACTACATCGCTTCTCATCGCTTTGGAACCCAATAAAGAGGAACTGGAACTTACGAGCCTCCGATTATAAAGTTGAAGACCAGGATGACCCAGGGGAGATAGTGTGCCTGCAAACAGAACAGCAAATGACCGGTTAACCTGGGGGGCTTACATGCAAGCAGATCTTTCATAGGGAAGAGGGTGGGTTACCTTAAAGCGAGTTCCAAACCAGAAGGACACGATCATTTCTTTGTTGAACTGAGCCCAGACGTATAACACTGACATAATCATTGGGATCATCAGCAGCTGAAACAAAAGAGAAGCACAGTGAGATGCTTTCAACCTGCTGCTGAGTCAATCACTGGTATTTATTTATCTTTAAAGGACAGTGCATATTCATGACCATTTAACATTTAAATGTAAATATGCTGGAATTAGCCTGATGGCAGTAAAACGCTGCAGCATTTCCTGACTTGGACCAGAATGAAATATGCGTTTCCTAATGAATAGATCATTAGGAAACAGCCTTACAATTATTCCTCCTCCACTGAACTACATCAGACTTCATCAGGTTACAAACACAAACCTGATACACTGATGCATGGAGTATGAAGGTTTTGCCTATTAAAACAATCTGAAAAGTGTGGCATGTATTAAAATTCGACAGCCTTCAGAAGTGATTTTCATAGAGTTCTGTGGGTGGAGTTTAAGCAGCATAATTCAGGTTAGGTAATTGTGTAGTTTGTTACCAACCTTGGTACATGTAGAGGTTTTTTTAATATTCCTGAACACACCATCCTAATGACTAAAGGTGGTGGCAGCATCATGCAGCCTGCAAACTTGTTGCAGGTCGAAACTGAAGTGAAGTTAATGGGAGAAAAAGGCTGAGGCTCAGATTCATACAGAGCAGTGAGCCAGAGCTACAATGGCTTTCATCTCAGCTTATGCAGGTTTTATCTGCAGCTCTAAAAACAGACAAACCAGCTTCTACACAGCCCTTACTCACAGGAGGCCAATTTTCAGATTTTGATCAGATAATAAGTGAAGGCTGAGGCTCCTTGGATGTTGCACACTATGGCTTGTTTTAACAGGATCCAAGATTTGGAAACGGCTGCAGCGTTTTTCAAACACTTAGTGGAGTCGAATCACTGTGGTGTGAACACAGTGAGAATCTAGAGAAAATTCTTACCCGCATGTCCATCAGCAGCCCAGTTATCTAGAGACACCAAGTCAAGGACAACAAGCTCAAAGTGGTTTAATTTTCAGCCTCGGGATTAAAGAGTGAGAAGTTATGGAGAAAAGAAATAAAATCACCAACTTAAACTCCTATTTCCGCTCACACTGGAGCAAAGGATCTGACCTTGGAAGATGATACCTTTCACACCTCACTACCTCCTCACATTCCTGTCATAACCTGTGGTTATCAAAACTGGAAACGTCCCATTATCGAATTATACAGAGATTTAGCCTAAGCTGGCTCTGAACAACAGCACTGAGGCGTAGGCTGGACTATAAGAGCTGCTAGTGTTGCATGTGACCTAGATTGGGTTTCTCTGCTCTGCAGAGGGTAGACTGACAGTGGGACACTGGCGCAGAGCCACCCTGACATGACACGCGCTGCAGAGGGAGAGATGGGAAGAAGATGGAAGAGAAACACAGCTGAGGAAGAAAAGAAACCGAGCATCCATGGAGAAACAAGCCAACATAGAAAACAATTTCAAAAGGTTCATTCATGGTGGGAACAGGATACAACAATGCAGATCCAGTTGAAAAAGAGCATGAAAACATAGTCTGCAGGCCGGCCATCAAATGCTCCTGAAGAGTAAAAAAAAAAAAGAAGAAACGTTTTTTAAAAATGTAGATAAGACGGATTTATTATGACAGGAAGCAGACTGTGTGACGGCCGGCCTCACCTGTTTCTAGCCGAGTGGAGTACTGGTAGAGGAAATAAAGGTTGACCAGGTATAGAAACCCAGTATTTGGAGTAATAGGGAAAAAAAGGGTGGCTGTCACCGGTCTCCAGATCTGAAAGAGACAAATTCATGAGGAACTTGGAAGGTTTTTTATCCATTAGAATCTGTGATAATACATCTTTCCCAGGATTAATCAGAACAACACAGAACTTAAAACAGTTGCATCTGTCACTAATCATTTTAGCTGTAAAAAAATATACACTTCTGTCTCTCCATTAATCATGGAAAAGACAGGGGCCTATTTTCAGCTTTATCTCAAAGGTGGAAATATATGCACAAAGATTGTATGGAGAAATCAAAATGCAAATGAAGGAAAAATATTTTTATGGATGACAGTAAACTTTGTTTTTAATACAAGGATATATAAAATGATGTGAAAATAACATACAGTCTCGTAGGAAAAATATAATGCTTTTTGATGTGATAATTCCTAAAGTATGAAGTTAAAGCAGTTACCAGACTATGATTGATGGTAACAAGATGGTTCTAACGTGCATTTTAAAGTTGTTCTAATCAAATCCAATAAACGCCATGAATCGGTTCTGATTGACTGAATTTCAGCATGTTTGGACTGTGGATATAAATAGGCCAAGGTTAACCTCCTGGTGTAACAATATGAAAATCTTGATTGTTTCTTAATGTTTTGACTTTAAACTCATTCATGCACAGACAGGAACACACTGATGAGATAAACAAAATGTGTTTCAGTTATTGTTGTCCACAAAGAGAAATATGCTGGTGGATAAATTACTAGTAATAACCCTTATTTTAAAGCACATTCTATGGATTACATTAGATATGTGGCAGCTACATAGTTAAATCTTATATAGTTATACATTGGATATTATTTACAGCTGATCTCTAGAGAATATACAACAATACCAATATAATGAGGATATTATTATATATAATATTAAAACAGCTAGTTTTCTTTACTGAACATGAATAATTATGATTAACAATGTTCAGTGATTACTTTTACATTTATAAATTAGTTTCTGTTTGAATCCCACTGCCCTAAAGAACAAAGTTTAGCAGGACACTTTTCATATTTACTGTCGTACAGTCGCCGCCTTGTGGAGACTAATGGAACAGCATCATTAAAATAAATCCATGTTTCCAAACCCTTTGAAATTTACATGTTTATCAAATTTACTTCATAAATTATAACTTAACATTCAGCTTACTAATATTTTGATTGGCACAGTCCGATGTTTATCTTTGTTGTGTACACATAGGGAACATTTTAAAAGCACCCGGAAGTACTAACCCACCTACGTCTCAGGTTCTCATTGGCTACAGCAGAAGGCCTGTTGCTGTTAGCCAGCTGCTAACAACCTGAGCACACAAATGATCAGCAACTACGCGATAAACAATGAGCACCGTTCCGACACAACCACACAGCCATGGTACACTCACCTGAAATCTGCTAAAAACAAGCTCCGGGAAAAGCATAAGGTTCCTAAAATCAACCAGTCCCAGTTTCCCAATAAAGGGAACAGCTATCGAAGCAGCAAACCAATACCGGGTGATCAAAGGGATGCTTCTGAACCAGTCCCCGATGTCTGACATCTTCCCATAGGACTAATGTCAACTGATTAGACCGAAACAACACCTCCTCTTTAAGAAAGAATTACTCAAACTCGCTTTAGAGTCCAAGTCTTATTGGGTTTGTTTGACAGCTTCTTCACTGCTAGGTTAACATGACGTGGCTAATCACTGGGAGCTAGTTTTGCATCTGTTGAAGTCACTGAGCTCAAAGAGCGAGCATCCGGTTAAGATTTTCACAGTAAAGCTAAGTCTATTTAAAATTAACTTCAAAGAAAACATTTTTTTCACGAATTACTCCGATTGTGTTATGAATATGCATTAGGATGAACTAGAAATATACACAAGCTTTGAGAAAAATCAAAAATAGATAATTTTTAAAGCTTTATCCTGAAATAGTCTTTAAGAAACTACTTTTTTTAAATTGTTGCTGAGACATTAGCCGGCATAACCATCGTGCACTTATAATTGTTCTAAAATAATAAACGTTCGTGATTTATTTCTAATATTTTTTTTCAATACACTGTCAGTAAAAATCATGAATTTTAATCAAGGTTATGTTGAATTTGTAAAAACCGACATAATAGCATCCTTAATTTGGACGTGAAGGGGCCAAGACAACCGGATGTATTTTAAATATCTAACCCCAGATTTTCTGTTTCGGTTCTGTTTCCTGAAAAATTTGCACAAGCGCCCTCCTGACCATTCAGAAGAAGCCAGCAAAAGGAGGAGGCGGGCAGCTTTCTGAGTATTGGGTTTAAAATAAAAGATGAGACAGATTGGCTGCATCTAGATAAAAATTCAAAGAAACATAAGATAATATAAATTATTACAAAAGATTTGCCTTTGTGTCACATAAAATCCCATGTAATAGTTTGAATAATTATTATTGGGTTTTATTGCTTCATTTATCTTAGCTTTTTTTTTAGTTCACTTGGAGATAAACTTATCCACTACACATCTATGGTATGTGAAAAAAAAGTTATACATTTGTGTAATAGCCACTGCAATGAAAAAAAAATCACTTGAATTCATTTCAATCCAAACAAAACTTAGTTATTCCCAAAGGGGAGAAAACAGATATTAAAAAAAAGCTTTTGAATAAAAAGGGACCTAAGGAAAACACTGTCATACTATGTCACAATAATGGTCAAATACATCAATTCTTAATCACTTGTCCGATAAAGTGACAGCAGGCTGGTGCCTATCTCACAACCTCAGAACATACAGGAGACCATTCCACAATCTCCTTTGGCAGCCATTCAATCTCCGGGTTGTGTCTTCTCAACCAAGTGGCTCCCAATAATTTCAATTCAGTTTATTTCTATAACGCCAGTTCAAAACACATGTCATCTCAAGGCACTTTACAAAAACAATTCAATCAAGTCAGATTAGTTAAAGGTTTTCTATCTAAGGAAAACCAGCTGATTGCATTGACTGATTAACTCAACAGAAATCCCTCAAACCAAGCATGTTTGACAGTGTGGGGTCCTGTCACAATGCCTCCAATAGATGATGTGCCTTGGATACTTGACCAAGGGGATATCCCTTTGGCTGACTGGTCGACACATGTGACTTTCACCCAGGAGTCTGGGGATCAAACCCCACCCTGGCCCTCTGTAGTGTGCACCTTGCCACACATGCATACTATGGGGATATGAGGAGAATGAATTATGAGCAAGGTATTTTTTTCATGATGGTTGCCTCCTTTTGACAGGTTAACCTTTTCTGAGCCCAGACTGAATGTGTTTAAGGGTCAACCATCCAAGGCCAGAATGTCAAGTTTAGTCCCTTTTATCGTGATCATGATCGTAGCCCCCAATATGGCCCAGCCCTAATACCCAGGAAAATATTCAATACTTGATACCATTTTCTATGCAATGTGAATAAAAAAGGAATATATGAAGGCATAAAAAATATTTTTATCAAAAGGTCAATTTATTTAAAATTTTTAAGTTTTTTAAATTTGTGATGCCTGTAACTCACTAATGTTTTTATGATAAATAACGGCATCCCTGCTGGTGCAGTATTTTTCTTTGTCTATCAAGCTTTATTTTTCTACAATTGGGCAGTAAATGTAGCACTTTTGTGTGTACTTAACAAAACAGGAAGATCTATCCAGGACTACTCGTATGCTCATGCATGCGATTGGTCAACAAACTGAACTAATGGCGGGGAGCAGGTGTGGATCACCCAGCATAGTTGTGAAAAAAAGAACATTTCAAGATTATGCGTAAAAGGCTCACAAAGATAGGTGATTTCAAGAGGGATAAAACATGAGTTGAGCTTTAAACAGACTCACGGAGTACACTAAAGCTTGCGCTAAACCTCAGGAAGCATTCTGATGTTGCTGAAAAGTTGATAGACATGTGAGTAGATATCCTTGCTAATAGTGTTAGCAATGTTTTTAGGCCTCTAAGGTTGGTACATATTTAGTTGATGTATCAATGGTCACCATCTGGCTTTCTGGTAGTTCAGCAGAACTGCTGGTAGATGGCCACATGCCAGGTTTAAGTCGGCTCATCGCAGCAGATGCTGGGGGTTCAATTTAGGCTTAAAAAAGACAATTAAAACACTATCTGGAAAGACGATTGAGGTCTTGCCTAAATTTATCAGTTTATCATGAAAGCAAATCTGTTGGGCTATTATTTAGCTTCAGGATACCCATTTCCAGAGCTGTATTGGCAAACCAGAACACAAAAAAAACAACTTTTGATCACATCAGGTGACCAAAGACACAGGTCTTTAAATAACAACAATGCCATTTTAGATTGAGTTTCACGTATGAATTATCGATATATATATTTTTAAAAATTTTAACTGATTAGATTTTTCAAACTCTTTGTTTTGCTGCATAGTTTTAAAGAGGCTCAAAACTGATTAAAATCGCCATTTGGTCTCCAAATGTCCTCAAACAGACTCTTCCCTGTAAAACTGAAATTAAAATTAAAGTTATGTGTTTGATTTTGGAGATGTTTTGTATTCTGTAGATTTGGGGTAACAGGTGGGAATGGTTGCTAGGTTACATCAACAACATTCTAATAACGTGTCATATTTTGTGATGTCCTTTATGACATCACAGTTGCATCACAAGCAAACATTCCAACTGGACCTCAGAAATCCCTCATAGTTAGCTGACAGAAGTTCACAGTGCTTTCACTTGTAGGAAAACAAATTGAACAAAAAACAAAGATGGTCAAAGAATCTGAAAAACAGTTTACGGCTTCAGCCGTCAGAACAATACAAGAGAGCAACAACATCATGACACCACAGAGATCAGGGTCTAATAAAGACAACAAACCTCAAAATGAAGCTCAAGATGAGATCTTCAGAAAAAGAAACGGGGTCTCTGAGGAGGTCAGACCCTTTACAAGCTGCCAGATCAGGACTATGACAAGTCCAAAAAGGAAAATGACAGAAGAAGAGAAAACTGAACCACCAGCCAAGAAGATAAAGTTGGAGAATCAGCTGGAACAAGTCCCAACTACAGAGTCACCTTCCCCCTCCTTGGACATCAGCACAGAGTTCAACAGCTTCAACTCGGTACTTTCTTGTACAAAAAAAGGTTCAAGAGAGAGGAATCTTAAGAGAAAGGCTGAGGACCTAATTGAACAACCAAGCAAAAAGGTGACGTTTGCTGAGGCAGAAAGTGGAGCAGATTCCCAAGAAGCCGAGTTTCAGAAAAAATATGCTGAGCTGCATAAACTGGGAGAAGGAGCCTTCGGGTCTGTGTTTGCAGGCTATCGCCGGGAGGATGTATTACCTGTGGCCATCAAACGCATCCTAAAAAACTATGTGAACTACAACCATAAGGATGAGAGTGGAGGAAAGCTCCCCATGGAGGTGGCTGTCATGCTCAAACTGAAGGATGCAACAGTGCGACAATCATCCATGGTGTACCTTCTGGACTGGTACGATCTGGACGAGGAGGTGATTCTAGTGATGGAAAGACCAAATCCTTGTGATGACCTCTTAAACTACCTCAACAACCAAGGAGCTCCCCTCCAAGAGAAGGAGGCCAAGATCGTTTTAAAACAGCTGGTGCAAGCGGCCATTCACCTCCACAATGCAAACATATTCCACGGAGACATTAAAATGGATAATATCCTGATTAAGACGGGCTCAAAGGAGCCACAAGTCTACCTCATAGACTTTGGGATAAGCTGCTTCGTTGAAAGAAAACCACATAAAGTTTTATGCAGTTCTGATGACCTTCCAATGGACTGGTTCAGTCAAGTCAACCAAAGTGCTGAACCCACTACAATATGGCAGCTGGGAGTAGTTCTGTTCGAGTTACTCCACAACAAGATCCTCGGCACTGAAGAATTTGAGATCAGCGAAACGCTTTCAGAGAATTGCCAGGATTTTCTGACAAAGTGTCTAATGATTGACCCAGAGGATTGCCCCCTCCTGGAAGATCTGCTGTGTCACCCATGGCTTTTGTAAACTGCATAACATCCCAACCCTTTACCCATAAATACACAAGAAAAATAAAAAAGTTTGTTCTCCAGCAAAATATGATTACTGAATTTTAATTTTCATATACAGTAGTAAAAATAAAAAGTTGTAATTTAAACCATTCAAGTAGGAATTCAACTCAAGTAGGAAGTAGAATGTTTTTTTGAAAAAATGCAATTTAATTTTATTTTGTTCCTTGAAAGCTGCCTGATCCAAATATTTTTCTTTCACAACGTAAAACCTTTGAAGAGAAAACTCACAGTAGATAAACTGTATATGTTGGACAGTTTACCTCCAGTGACAATAGTATACACAATTTACTGTATGTTAATTTGACCTTCAAATGGCACAGCAAGCTCCACAGACAGAAAATAACATTAGAACAATGAAGCTTGTGTACAAACATAAAGCATCTCTTTAAACAAAGATCTGTAGGTTTTGTTTGTTTCTAGTTTTATTATATGAAAAAAATATTGGTTTCAGCACATCGGTAGGTAAAGCAGCCAGAATTGTTTTTAAGCAAGAGTACTGTTACTTTAATACAATATCACTCAAGCAAAAATAAACCACATGGTTTAAAACTACTAATATTACATTTTATCAAATTTTACTAATGTACATGAGTAAATGTACGTAGTTACTACCCATCTCTGATTATATACAGTGCATTTGTAAAACTTGGCTTAGTGCAAAATGAATTTGAAATTCCATTGGATATTTCATAGAAGGTTGCATCGAAATCTTCCAGAACGCTTTTCAAAATAGATAATATCAAACACCTAATACAGTGTTAGCAAGCTAGCATCAAAATAAACGCATGTTCCAAGCACTTTTCTTCATTATACCATTTTGCAGTGGGAAACTGATAAATCATACCTATAGCTATTTATTTAGGCAAACATGTTGACCAACCAGATTTCATAGGGGACCTGGCTTATAAGCTAGAAAAGGGTCACAACCATGTTTTTAACAACAAGGCAAGGCAGGGACTATATGGCCCATTCACAAACAGACAATTTCTCAATGAGAGACAACACTGCAATGCTCACGCTGTGAAAGAAACAATACCTTAGTGACAAATGTTATCATATCTTATCTTATCATTCACTATTTCAGCTTAGAAACATTTCAGACAAACAGTGTGTCCAGTATAAGAATAACATTTATTTCAAAAACTGTTCAGCGAAGCAGAGACTGTGCTGAAGTTATATGAATAATCTTTTTTGCATCCTACTATATAGGGAAGGTTGTCATTATAGTATTAATATTTTTGCTTACTTCTCTACTTGCTTCAGCTCACAAAGCTATTTTCTTTGTACAAATCATTTATCAGCTGTTCATCGTGCTAACGGCTCATCAGTCATTCTGGTAACAGATCTGGGGCGACACTAATGATGCAGTTATATATGACTATAAATATATACATTTTTCATGCTCTCAGGTAAAACACTACTCAACAGACAGGCTTGAGTTAAAATTTAGCTTTGAGGTGGTGCAATGGTTCTCCAAGAAAAGTGCTAATAGGGAATGTATATAAGAAAAGGAATTGAGTTGTGAAAGAGTTGGGGGAACTGGAGCCGGTGAGAACAAATGTGTTTGTATGCAGCTCCAGGCCACCTCTGCAAAGTAGATGCTTCTATTTGGTTTTTATGTATCTGACAGAGGTCTGCCTAAATGGGTACATACTGCCATTTAGAAGTATTGCAACTTTGACATTCAAAGCTTATTGTCAGAGTGACAATATTTCTATTTTTTTTTTTATAAAAGTCCCATTACTTCAACATCTGATTTTTCTTAGTTGGTCTAGCTACACTTTAGCAGTTTTTTCAACATACCATCATTCTGACACGCATAAAAACATCATTATAATTATTATACAGTGCTCAAAAAATAAAGGGAACAATCAAATAGCACATGCTAGATCCTATTGAATAAAATATTCAAAGTTAAATGTGCTGACAACAAACATTAGATGCCTGGGTTAGGAATCACACAAAAATTAAAATGGACATCCGACTTTGATGTAATGTCCTTAAAACAGGGCAAAATGAGGCTCAGTATTGTGTGTGGCCGCCATGTGCCTGTATGACCTACCTACAACACCTGAGCATGCTGCTGATGGGGTGGGGGATGGTCCCCCCTTAGGGATCTCCTCCCAGCCCGGGACTAAAGCATCTGCCAACTCCTGGACAGTTTGTGGTGTATTTTGACGTTGGTGGATGGATCGAGATATGATGTACCAGATGCTCTCAATCAGATTCAGGTTTGGCATAGCTTCAATGCCTTCATCTTGGAGGAACTGCTGAAACACTCCAGCCGCATGAGGTCTGGCATTGTCCTGCAAATGGAGGGCTGTGCGGCCAACCAAAGAAATGCCACACAACACCATAGCTGATCCACTGCCAAAACAGTCATGCTGAAGGATGTTGCAAGCTGCAGATCACTCTCTTCACTGTCTCCAGACTGTTTCACGTCTGTCACATGTGCTCAGTGTGAACCTGCTTCCTTCTGTGAAGAGCTCAGGGCTCCAGTGGCGAATTCACCAATCCTTTGTTTTCTAGTAAAGGCCAAGTGTCTAGGACGGTGTTAAACTTAAAGCACAACTCCCATCTGTGGGGGCCCTCCATGTGCTCACCAGAGGTAGCATGACTGCCATTAGGTATCGAGACCAGATCCTCAGACCCCTTATGAGACCATATACAATTGCCGATATTCCCACCTGTTTCTATTCTACAACAGCATGTGAAACAGATTGTCAATCAGGGTTGCTTCCTAAGTGGACAGTTTTATTTTAAATACGTTTGATTTCATTGAAGTTATATTGACTCCCAAGCCCTGCTGATAACCCCATAGTATCCCCTGTTAGGGACTTCACATTTAAGGTGTAGATTAAATCTAACATTACAAACTGCTGCTAATTGTTCTTTATGCTCAATATATGAATATGCTTGGAAGGACAATGTATTTTTGGAATAGACTAGGAGTGGCATTTATATTTGGTTATGTTGGGTACTAGCACATGAAGGTGTAAAAGGCAGGTAAAGGCAGATTAATTTTAAAAAAGGGCTTTAGAGGGGGCAATAACTATTATGATTCCTTTGGGGAAAGGGGAAGGGAAATTACTTATTAACAGTAGAGAAATGGAAAAATTGGAAAAAAGGTGGAATGAAGATAAGAAAGGAAGAAGAATTATAAAGAACAAAAGTGTTAATTAGAAATTTTATTGAGAGAAACATAAGAGAAAAAGTAATAATGATCAGATTAAGAGTAGGTCTACCTATTTAAATTATATTTTATATTTAAGGGGGAAGAAAAATAATGAAAAATGTGAAGGATGTGGAGAGAAAGAAAATGTAGAACATGTATTGATGAATTTTAAAACATATGAACCTTAAACAGAAGAATTACTGGAAGGAAAGGTCAAGAATGGAGTCTTAAAGGAATATTGGGAAATGAATGAAACATAATGGATATTTACAGATTAAGGAAAGACATTCTACATTCTGGTGGAGATGAAGACGGTGTCATTATTTCACCAGATCTACCTTCCTCTTCTCCTGCACCTTCTACGTTTGACATCAGCCAAAATATTGCCCTGATCCCACCATTCTGGGAGACAGAGGTGGAGGCATATTTTAATGCGTTTGAACCTATTGCTTTTGCCTTTCACTGGCCCACAGAAGTCTGGTTCCTTTTGTTGCAGTGCAAACTGATTGGTAAGGCACAGGAAGTGTGTGCAGTGCTCACATTTGAAGACAGTCTTATGTATGACACAACGGTTTCCAGCGGTTCAGATCCTTGAGAAAATCCACTGCACAAACATTTGTTAAATTTCCAAGGGAAAAAATAAATGTTATTTGACAGATGGTGCCAGGCAACTAAGCTACTTATTTTACTTCACCAAGTGAGTTGGTATTGTTGGAGGAGTTCAGATACTGCCTTCCAGATTGTACCTGAATGAGCCAAAAGCTTCAACCTTACAGGAGCTAGCTGTCTTGGCTGAAGAATTAGCCCTTACTAACAAAAAATGTTTTTGTGTGTAAATCTGACCAACCCTCTCGTGACAAGACATGGACAGATGTGCCACAGTATCAGGTCAAGAACACTCCAATTTCTGAAACAGATTGACATTGTTTTTATTGTCATGGAATGGTTTATATTGTTTTGGCCCTGAAACATAAACGGCCACTAAAACCTGCTAAAGGGGTTTGCTTATTCAATACTCTAAGATCCTCCCCACAACTCTCAAATATGACTGAACCCTTCATAAGCCCTTCATTTTTGATGGTCTTGTCTCCTAAACAGGACATCCTGATGATGAAAAACATTTTTAGTGGTCATATTATTATTTGGGTTGTTAAAATAAACAGTTTTGGAGAGATTGGGCATCATTGTCGTTGCCACTTCAAATCATCAAAATTAAATGAAATAAACATTTGAATGCATCAGTCTGTGTGCAATAAATAAATATAATGTACAAGTTACACCTTTTGAATGCAATTACTGAAATAAATCCAGTTTTTTAAAAATACTCTAATTTACTGGCTTTTACCTGTATATTGTATAATCTGTCTGAGGAGCAGGCACAGTATTTCTTTAAAATCAATAAGGCAGCTGAGGTGTCCTCAGACTGCTCTTGAAGGCTAGAGGACAGAAGTTGGTTACTGTGTAGTCTATCTATGGATATTTTATTGATAAATAAATGATTTCATTTAATCTCTAACTCCTATTTAATTGTGATTTCTTCTCTCTGTCAATCATTTAATTGTGGAGAGAGGATGTTGCAACAGAGTCCCTTGTTATTTCACCTCAACGGTCTGCAGAGGACTGTTAATCTGAAATTTATTAAGTCAGATTTGTGGCGGTAGATACACACCTAGACATGCAGGATGGTGGGCGGGATTTTAAAAACCAGAGAGAATTTTTTTTTTTTTGTACATTTAAGAAATGTATTTGGTGTATTTGCAAAAAAGTATGCAAAAAGACTGTAATTTATTCCTTATTGTAAAGGAAATCCGTGATATTGAACATATTTCTGAAGATGATTTGGGACAAAATCTTTCATCTAAAATAATTTAATAAAGAAATTAGAAAAAGTATCAAATAAGTCTGTTTATTTTTAATTTAAAATAGTGATAATGCTGTCTCACTCCAAGATCAGATCAAGAATTGAAAGCTCTGAGCTTTAAGTTAATGTCTTTCAAAAAAGTAACGAATAAAATAGAAACAGGTGAGTTTCAATAAGTATTTCCTACCAATAAAGCACAAAGAACAAGAGTATTCGGGTATTTGTTTTACTTCACTAAACAGCACAAAGATTTAAAACGCAATTTTAGTGCATGTTTAGATCTACACAAGCTAAAAAGCTGTATGCATACCACCATGAAGACGGAATATTGAACTTCAATTCCCACAATTCACAGTTGCCACCGATTACGTCGACAATACGCGACGAAAAGCTGACTTCTTCAAAACAAACTGGAAAGCTGTCCCAAGTAGCTGCAGTTTAGGATTTATTAGCTCAGTAGCTAGAGCTTCATGTGCTTTCTGTTAGCTGGATATGTTTATGTTGGCATTTATTACATTTTTTCGATATTCTTAAAAAGTTTTTTTTTTTTTTTTTTCAAATGTAGATTTTCCGTTTAAATTTCGCGCTGCTTCCTCCGCCTCTGTTTAGCTCGCCTCTGTTACCTGGTTGGTTACCTCACCCTGAGCAGGTACAACAAGGTATGAGAGTTTAATTCCGTCGTTTTTAAGCCGTGGTAGACATAGTTATTTTTAAATGGAGGTCACGGATATTGGAAACAGAGAAGAAGGAAAGCTTTGGCATCGAAAATCAGCACCTGGCAGAAGGTTGGTTTGGCTTTACCCAAAGGATGCTTCTTTAACACACACACGTTTCTCATAGAGTAATCAGGCGCTGCTGGATTTACAGAGTTATTTAGACAAAGATGATGAAGGTTTAATTTAGAGTAATATAAATGAACTTAAACTCGTTAAATCCATGTTTGTTGTATGTTGTCTGCCCTCCTCAGAGTATTGGTGACAGTGGTCCGCACTGCTCAGCAAACCAAGACGGTGCGTTTCTTACATGTGGCCTTCGACACCACAGGAGACTGCTTCCTGGCAGGAGATCACCATGGCAACATCTACCTCTTTGACATCAGCAGAAACAGGTGCGTGACTCCTCCTTCTGCTGCTATGGGTAGTGTTGAAGGATTTTGTGGGGATTTATGTGATAAACCAGTGCAAAATAAGGGCTGTTTGGGAAATAGAATAGAATAGTTTTTTTTGTTTGACTTTTTGGTTAGATTTTTTTTTTTTTTGATTGGGAAATTTATTTTCAGCCTCATTTATACTGCAATCCCAGATAAAAATCAGTGCAACCAGTTGCCTTTAACAGCCTATAAAAAGACTCTATTCTCAGTATTATCCAACAGTGCGGTTAAGGTCTCAGAGGTTTTTATGAGTTTTTTTAACGGAAAAAACAGGCCAGTAAAGACCAAACAAAACACTAGATAAAACAGCTCTACTCAGAAGAGTTCTATCAAGAAGCCACGACGAGGCCCATGATTAGTCTCACCCTCGATAGACCTTAGCCATCACAAAACGAGACATTAAAGCTGTTGAAGTGTTTTTGTTTTTCAGTAGAGGCAACCTCAACTTCAATGGGAAGATGAATGGAGCTAAATACAGAGCTGCCTTAGACGAAAATGATCAGTGGTTCCTTTTGATAGTTTACAAATGTTCTCTATCCAATACTACTGAGGTGGAACTATTTAGCAAAGAAGAGTTTTAAAAAAATCTCCAGATATGCAAAACAGGTAGTGACATACTCTAAAAGACCTGAGGCTAAAGTTGTAGCAAAGGGTGGTGACAATGTGTTAAAAAGTTTGAAAGGTCTGATTGCTTCATTAATTATTTCCTGTACCAGATTTACCTCTATTTACAAGAAAAAGTATTGCTTTATAGGTAAAAGTATATTTTAAGCAATGGATAATTTGTGCCAAGGTCCTCCAGCCTAAACACTTTGTTTTTTAAATTTTCACCCTCCCCTTTGGTCAGGTTTCGCTTGGTGCAGAAGACAGGACAAGCTTGTACCGCTCTGGCATTTAGCCTCCGCAGGACAACAGAGTTTCTTGTAGCTTTGGCCGACTACACCATCAAATGCTTCGACAAAGGTGTGATGAACTCCTGCATTTTCCTTCATTCAGAAGTTCTACAGTCAAATAATATTTCATTCACCATATAAATCAATATATATATTTTTTCTCTCTGCTGTCTCTGTGTTTTAACTCACTTAGACACCAAGCAGCTGGTGAGTTGGATGCGAGGTCACGAGGGAGCCGTTTCATCCATCTCCGTCCACAGCTCAGGTCGCTATGCCATCACAACATCATCAGACACAGCTCAGCTGTGGGACCTGGACACCTTCCAGAGGAAGAAGAAGCTGAACATCAGACAGTCTGTCGGCATACAGAAGGTAAATAAGCTGTTGCAGCACCTTCAAACCAGAGGTGTCTCCTTACTAGTTGTTTTCACACTTTATATTAATCCTTAAAGAAATTTATCGAAAGTAAATCATTTTTTTGTAATCCATTCTCACAAATGTAATAATATTGCCTATGTTGTATTGCATGAAATGTTAGATATGATTTTCTTTAGCTCTTCTAATTTATCATCCTATAAACTGGCTTTAAATTCAGTTTGATATGAATGGTTGTTTGGTTCAGATAAACAGCTTCAAAAGTTAGTTTTAAAATTAGTTCAGTGTTTCTTCTGAGGATTTAATTCTCTCTTGAAAACTATAGGTGGTGTGAATTAGGGGTTGAACGACTACATATTTTTTAAGGTCGACTACATCATGATAATAGTCGAGTCGATGTCGACTAGTCG
>JAUZNJ010067560.1:0-26327 GCA_034780135.1 Jordanella pulchra
GCCTCTCTCATCTTTTTAAGTGGGAGAACTTGCACAATTGGTGACTGACTAAATACTTATTTTCCCCACTGTATATCACAGCGTGAAACAAACTTTTGCTGTTTCATACATTTCTAAGTGTGCTGAAAATGGATAACATGTTAAAAGGTTTCAGATCTCAAACATTTTGTTAAAATTGCCAAAATAAAATTAAAACACCAGGTGTAAATGGCATAGTTGAAATGGACCTTTGAAGAAGCTCTAAATATCAAGAATGTATTTTCTTTAAAATTGTTGAAAAACCTGTTTTTTATTTGTTTTGCAGTTTTGATTCTGTACCAAATACCTGGATTGACAATTGTTGTACCTCTTTTAATCTATTTGGTATTTTATGTTTAATATGTTTTCTATTCCAGCCTTTCCAGACAATGGTAAGGGGAGTGTCTGCATTACGGGATGAAGAAAAAAAAGAGGAAAAGGTCAACCGGCCTCGGGAACCTCTAATGTCTCTGGTGGATTGGGCAAAAAGTGGAGGCTTGGAGGGATTTTCACTCCGTGGTGCATTACGATTACCTTCTTTCAAGGTAAAAGTATCATGGGGTTAAATCATTGGAATATGTTCTGATATTTTATCCTAATCGGAATTTCATTTTTATGTTTTGTTTTGTGTTTTTACCAGTTCAAGTATACTTTCATAGAGAAAACCATGTACATTGAAATTAGATGAGGTTTCTGGTGTCTCATGTTTGCATTCCTATGTGTAATTTCGTATCATGGCTGCAGGCCATATTTGCTTATATGATTAACAAAACATGTTGATGTTCCATGATGTAGGTGAAAAGGAAAGAACCTCAGGAGTTTAAAGAGGGAGACTTGAAGAGACCACGGCCTTCAACTCCACCCGATGAAGATGATGAAGGTTTGTTGATTTTGAAACTTTTAAAATAGAGTTTAAATTAATTGACTTGAAGCAAATAAGTCTTGAATCTATGTGTGGTTCTCAGCTGCAGATGGTAGAATGCCAGAAGCAGACAGGCATGCAGCTGACAGGGACAACAAGAGGAGCAAAAAGAAGCCGAGAAGTCGTAAACCCTGGGAGCTCGACAGCGAGGGAGAGGAAACGTCTGATGGCTCATCGAGTGAGAAGGTATAAGATACTATTTATGTTATGATTGCTTCTAAAACATAGAGATGCATCCTTCAGATAAGCTAGCTCCATTATGGCCAAAAGATGCTTTATCTAAATATTCTGAATATTATAAACCTTTTAGACATATGAACAAGTGTTCCTATTTTTTTTAGCTAGATGGCAGTGTTTCGCTATGATTTTTTTAAGGCCTAATGGTGCTTTTTATCCGTAGGAGGATGAAGAACTGGAAAGTGAAAAGGAATCTGATGGTAAAGCACAACCAGTAATCCTATATGTTTTTTTTCCTTGTTTATAGACAGCGGTCAAAAAACTTGATTTATATTTTTCTTTTTTTAGATGATGGGCTCAGTAGTGATAGTGATGATGAGAGCCTCTCTTCATCCTCTGAAGGTTCTTCCTCCTCAGCATCATCCTCTTCATCTTCTTCTGAAGATGATGACATAGAGGAAGGAGAACTAGCAGAGAGCGCAGGGCCAGACTCTATGGATGAGTCAACAATGGACAGCACAGCTGAGAAAGAGGATGACAGGTATATCGTCTACAAACCATTTTTGGTCTACTTCTCTGGAAAGATTGTTTTTAAACACATTGTTGTAGTGCTTGACATTTTGCCACGTTTCTAGTTTTAATCCATCGTCCATGTGACAATTATTTCCTGTCTTAGAGATGTTTTCATCCTTTGATAGTTTGTGCAAACAATATGTGATTATATGACTAATAATATCAGCAGAAGGTTGTTTAAATTTGACTGGAAATCGTTACCAAATTAGGGATATGCTTTAATCTGTTGCCCCTGTGTTGTATAGATGTAAATCCAATTATCTACATAGTTCATAAATAATGTCTACAAGAAAACTTATATGCAGTGATTTAATTACATGGATACAAAATATTTTGCTAAAAGTGGAACTTTTTTATTCCTTGGTCAAATTCTTTCTTCTTTTTTGTAGGCAAAATATTGCTGCAGTGATTGCTCCAAAGTTGGACATCAAAAAAGGTTGGTCAATAGATTTTGTTTTCCTTACATAATTAGCAAGCGCTTGGCTCCAAAAGCAGTTTATGAAATCTAAGTATTAATAACACTTGAAGTTTGACTCCCACATTTCTTGGAACATAAATACAAATGCCTGAGTACAGTTTGTTTTAGGGATCCTTCTCTATTCTATCTCTCTCCCCCTTAGGTGTTACAAAGGAAAGCAAAGCAGAAATAACAGCGGCACCTTCATCCCCACCACGCCCCTCTTCGCCAAATGCTTTTGTTCCTCCTCTCAAGAAACGCAGGAAGACTGTTTCATTCTCCACAGATGAGAACGACAGTAAAACTCAACTGCCAGCGGTCTCACAATCTCTGTCACCAACACAAGCAATGAATGAGGCTCCGCTTACTCCCGACAAGTCTATAGACTCTCAGATTGCTCTTACTCCCTCCCCCTCAAGTCGTCCTAGTCATGGAATCCAGCTTCTTCCTTTTGCTTCAAAACCAGGTGAAGGCAATGCCCTCATTGTCCCCCCACCCAGTAGAGCCCAAGACTCTGAGGAGTCCAGAAAGGTACCCCTTGTTTTCTCCCAGACCACACCTGTCAAATCCCCTGGCAAGCGGGTTGCAGGCAAAGACTCTCCCAAATCCCCCATCCCTCCAGTTATGGTATGTCGCACTGTGCAAAACCTGCCATTGGACCATGCTTCAATGTGCAGGATGGCCTTCGAGGAGGCCCCTCCCCCACCTTCTGTCAGCAAGCGGTCCAGAGGCCGAACTCGGACAACAAGCATCTCTGCATCTTCCTGTCATTCTGTCAGGGAGGATGATGAGGATGAGGAGGAAACCGAGCAGAGGTTAAGAATCAGAGAGCAAGTGGGAGCAACAAGCCTTCTACAGCTGGCCTCAGCGACTGACCTGTCTGTTCTAGCAGACGTAGCGCTAAAAATGGATCCTGAAGCTGGGGACTCAGAGGAGACTGAGACATCTGACGAAGCAGAGGAGCAGAAGATGGAAGGGGACCCGTTCTCCCCAGAATCTCTGGCTTTGGTTGTGAGCCCAGGAGGTGTTATTGTACTTTTGGAGCACAACTACTGCAAACCTCCGGTGTTTACTGTACCCTCCAGTACCAGAAAAACTTCCTCCAGACAAGATTTGACTGTCTTAATGGCAGCAGACCTCAATTCTCTTTCCGGTGTATTGGAGGCACCAGAGGAGGTTATTGGAGATGCTGTACCGCCCAGGGTAGATAAAGGAGAATACTTTTCTCCAGTGGGAGGTCTTGGTGACTCTGATGATAATAGACAGGTGGCAGCTGTATCTCCATCACCAAAGAAGAAGAATTATGTTGGTAAAGGTTTGGAGCTTGAACAGGACAAAAGTGAGAAGAGGAAGCGAAAAGACAAAGAAAACCTTGAGCCTCATCGCACAAAAAAGCAGGAACAGCAGCTCAGCAAGAAGCAGAGGAAGCGGAAACTAGAGGTGTGTAGTTTCCAGTAATGGGGATGTTAGTGTGAGAAGAGCTATGACGTCGTATTGTAAAATCTATGGTCTGCTTTACGTAATGGTGCCACGTTTTCCTGTCATATTTTGTTACTTCATGAAGGTTTTTCCCCATTTAAAAAAAAAAAAAAAAGATGCCATGTTACTTAAATTTCAAATCCATTTAGAAATTGGTATAATCGTTGAAAAGGAAAGCTGATATGTTGTGATTTATATAGCTAGGCCAAGTAATACGGGACTTCTAACAACAGGCTTATTCCAGAGTAGCTGGCATTGATCATAATAAATGTAAGCTTAAAAGATACTCTATAGAATATGATGCATAGGCAGACATTTTATTTATCTACTGGTGAAGTAGATTCAGAACAGCACAAAGGCTAGATAATGTAATTTATCACATGAACCAGCCAGGTGCTTTTCATCGCATATCTTATTTAGAATGTGATCTTAAAATATGAAGTCTTCTTACATTGTTTATTTACTGTAAGAAGTTATTTTTATTGAAAACTTCAACCCATTACTCACAGGAACTCGGCAAATTCCCATGTTAAACCATGATGGGATAATACATGTGTAATAAGTCCATTCAAAAGAATTTCCTCTCTAAATATTCAGTCAACTGTTGGTTATTGCAATAAAAAAGGGAATTTTTGGAGACAAATTGATTGGGCAGCTAAAATCACAGAGGATGTTGAAGGATGTACAGAGTAGACAGAGGTCAACACCTCTGTGCACAGCCAAAAGCTTAATATGCCAAGATGCATGTGGCTTTTGGGTTCCTTTAGCTATTTTAAGATGTGAACAGTGAAAATTGTCAGCTGAGGCGGTGTAAAACACAGCAAGGGAACTCTAGAACTCTGGAGTGAAGAATTATGACTCTTCTACGGTTGGCAGCAGTCCATTAAAATAAAAAAAAATGTCCCAAGAAATGTATTGAACTTGACTGATGTTCAAGTCTAATGTTTACAAATTATTTTTGCGCAAATTAAGATTAATCATATCCGTATAGGGAAATAGGATGCCTGTTCAAGAGGTGACATTTGTTTTTCAAGGAGTTTTTAGCCTGTGCAACCCAGTGACTGCCTAGGTTTGGCAGTTACCAGGGTAATGACATTTGTCTCACTTCATTGTGTCTGATGTAAACTGTGGCCTCAGAATGTTTGTGGCGTGAAAGGGGTATTTCTCCAGAATTGTTTAAAAGTTGGCACTTAATCCTAAGAAAAGAAACTCTTTTTGGGGACCAAAACATTTGAATTAATCTCATTCTCCCACCTCTGTGGGAATGGAGTAATGATGGGACCTTATTTTGTTCCAAAATGTCTGGGCACCAGTTTAAAAATCCAAAGACGGTCAACTTTGATGGAGAAAAACATCATGTTGCCTGTTTTACTTGTCTGCCTTCAGCGTAGTTAAACACTTTAGTTGTTAGGACTGGAGATTGTGAGGCAATACTTCTCGTCCTATATCAATTTCTCATTCCTACCAGTGTTTTTCTGGAGAAATGAGTAATGATTCCTATTAATGAAATCCTTAATATTGTAGATGGCTTTCATGAAGAGTTTAAGCAGTTACAGCTGCAGCAGGTGGACTGATATAACATTTAACCCCATGGATCAGGAAAGAGATACAAGTCAAGTAGATGCATGTATAAAGCAGCTGAACAAATCATTAGGCAATATAAAGTACCTGAAGAAAGGGAAACTATGGTATCCATCTTATTTTAAAAGATGATGATCTAAACAATATGATCCCTTGTCTTGCTGTACAGGTCAGAAGAATAATTTTGTTTCATAACACCCCTGTAAAATACTAAGACAATATTTACTAAATAACTTCACTTTGTCAATGCCTCATTAACCTTAAAACCTTCTCACGTGGCATCGTTTGATAAAGGTATTGTAAAATTCTTAAAATTACAAATGATATATTTACTTTCTTAACTGAGGCTTTTTTACTCTGCAGGAGTCCGACTTGGAGGAGGACGTTGATGTGGAGGAGCTTGAGTCTGGAGAGCTGTCCAGCTCTGACACGGAGAATGAAGTGGTTGAAGAAGTACGGAAGAGCGAGCGCCTCTTTCTCCAGGAGGCTGGGGTGACATCATCACAGCGCTGGCCGAAACCCACACCTGCACCTGAGCCACTACCTATAAAGTTTGAAAACCGCAGCAAGTTTGAGCAAATGACCATCCTGTATGACATTTGGAACTCTGGTCTGGACGGTGAAGACTTGAGCTTCCTAAAGAAGACTTATGAGAAGTTATTACAGGATGACCACAGTTCTGACTGGCTCAATGACACCCACTGGGTCAATCACACTGATATCCTTTTAAATCTTGTTTTTGCCGTAAATTTGTCTATTAAATGGGCATATTTTCAAAGAATCAGTCACTATCTTAAACAACTTGTAGATTCTGAAATTAACATTTTTAAATAGACATATTTGGTTTTAAATAACGTAGCTTCTGCGTTTTCCAAGAAAATCTATCATTTTTCTTGACCTGCGACCTGCACTAACCAATTTGCCAAACCCCCGTCGTAAAAAGAAGACTGCTGACGGCCAGCTTAGGGAGCATGTGACTGGATGTGCCAGGAGTGAGGGCTACTATGCCATCAGCCGCAAGGAGAAGGATGTCTACCTCGACCTGGACTTGCCTGAGCAGGTCATAAGGGAAGTTGAAAATGTTGACAGCTCGGTAAGTGTAACCTTATTTTTGAATTTACCATTTCTTTCCACTGTTTCGTCTCCAAAGGAAACAAGCTGGTCTGTGATTCTCTTAACTTGTGCTCTTTTTCCTGACAAGTCGTTTTTAAAAGGGGTTCTTGCATTTCTGCTTAATATTTTTTTTTAAGCTTTGTGTTTTAAGTGATTGTTCTCTGATTGCCATTTTGACTACATTAAATTGCCTGATTAGTCTGTGTTTATCAGATTGTGCATGGAGTGATTGATGTAAAATGCAGCTGCAAATGTGAGAAATCAATTCAAAAAATCGAATATAATCACGATACCAGAAATGCAAACTATACATTTCAAAAAATAGCTGTGAAATGTTTTTTTTGTATGTGTGTGCTTGTTTGTTACCTATTTCGGACCATTTTTGGTATATTTACTAACCTTCAGAGGACCAACAGGCCTTATGGGGACCAAAGCTGGCCCTAATGTGGTGGCCCCCCAATTTTTAACCTTAGTCAGTTAAGAGATCTGATGTGAATTAATTTAAGGTTAAGGCTAGAAACATGCTGATAATGGTTTGGGTAAATGTCAAGGTTAGGCATAAATGCAGCAGATAAATTAAATGCAACTCAATGTAAAGTCTTAATATGGATAGAAATACTAACTTGTGTGTGTTCACATGTTGAATGATGACGTGTGGAAAGAGGAAACATTGTTTACACTAATCACTGTGTAGTCTGGAATGACATTTCTTTAGGTTTGAACTGCCCTACAAACATTGTTAGTGGAGTTTGGAAACCGATCAGTGTAATGATTTTTTTAAGTGATCTGTTTCTACAGAACACATTGCAGGAGATTCTTTAGTATTTTTTAACAGCAGATGTAAGGTGGCTTTCCTGATATATTTTTGTCTCCATCGTATTACTAATTTAGACAAAGCCTATATACTATATTTTTATTTGATGCTCACTAGCTTCTTCCCGATGCTGAATGCTGAAATATTTTTTAAAAAACATTACAGATGAAACTTTTTTTTTTATCCCACATAGCTCACATTCTACTTACAAAATAACCCCTTTACCAGTGTCCTATCTGCATTTTAATCTATGCAGGTTTTTTGGTAAAGTAGATTTTTTTTTGTTTTAAAAATACATGTTCCTTTTGGCCTGCTTATTAGTTGACGTCAGCTCGATGTGTTCTAAAAATTTGGATGAAGTAATCGGATGTGGCTGTCTGTAAAACAGGTGGCCAACACATGTTTTGAAATTTCTAGGACAAGTTAAGAAAGGAACCTTTGTGGTTAATATAAAGAAAGCTCAACTGCAAAGTTACGGTGCTGTGCAGGGTTTTTTGTAGCAGGACAAAAGAGCAGATTGGGAGTGAACCAGCAGATTATCAGGAGTGTTTTAGTGGTGTTTTGGCCGTAATTTGGTTGTTTATTGTACAGTTGGTGTCAGGTTTAGAGAGAAAAATAGTGGAAAAAAGGCAGAGAGCAGCCAGGGAAGGAAGCAGTACTCCTGCTAAATAAGCAGCCCCTGGATGTTTGAGGTGTGGAGTTGGACAGAAGCTGCTTCAAACACCTGGTGGATAAAAACGCCTGGTTATTGCTGGACTTCATCAAACTGTAGGAATTAAATGAAAATGATTCAGGAAAACAAAACTGCTTGTGAATATGGATTACAGTTAAAATAAGTTTTCTGTTATCTCAAAATTTTTGGGCCTGTTCGTATTTGGTGTTTCCAAAGGAAAAACTTGCTGAAAATTCAAATCTATTTTTTGAATTTTTTGGTTATTTCACACAATTTAAGTATTTATAGAATATGAAAATGTCACTCTCTTTGGAGATTTTAAAAGTTCTACTTGTCCTATAAAAGGGGGTAAAAAATGTCACACATAACTATATTTTTTGACTGATTTATTGATAAATAAAGAGAAAAAGTACCGGGCGGACTGTTTCTATTACAGGTGTTAAAGGGTTAACACGAGTATTTCAAAGTGCTTGGGCTGCAAGGCGAATGCACTAAAAGCAAACATTAAATCTGATGATTAAGCAGAAGTAAATTTAAACACTATGAGCTCAATGCTATTTATTATAACTAAACACATAATCTACAGATTTCAAGTTCAGACCAATTCCCGCTCTCTTCATGCTGCATTCAGTCAGGTTACGGGTGATGTCTTCATGCTGATGCTCTTTGATTTGTTTTTCCATGGAAAGCACTAAGTCTTCTCTGTAAATCTAAAATCCAGTCTGACATTAACATTAAGCCAGGGAAACTAATTAAGCAATGGCACAGGTAAAAAAAAAAAAATTGGAAGAGGTCCAACAAAGTTTCAAAACAAGCTGATAATAAATGACACCAATGCTGACGTTAAAATCAATAATAATAATAATAATTTTTGCTTTTATATTGAATGCCTTTTAACTTGGAAAAGATATCAATTTCTTTTGCAATATCTCTTGAGAAACAAACTAACAAACTAGATTTAACAGGTGATGACGTGAACGACCTGGGGCAAATTAAAACTGTTATTGAAGTTGCAGGCCATTTGCCTTTACAATGCTCGGTTGCTCCATATTAACGAAAATAAATAAATAATAGCCATCTTTAAAATTGTCTAATTTAAGAAAAGCCTTAAGCAAGAGTTGGCTTGTCTAATAATGTCAATCTAAAAATATATTAAGACATGATTCATTTAATAATTTTATTTCAATAAAAACTATATGCCGATTCATATGCCACTTTTATGGCATTCAGCTTAAGTATATGCTTGCGTAACAATTTTTAAATAGTATTAATAGAGGAACAATTGTTGGTACACATCATTTAATCAACAATGAAAGTCAGAGATTGCTTTTCAATCATGTTTCAGGAGGAATTTTAAAAATTATCTCACAAAAATGACGGTACCCTTAACTTAGTATTTTGTTGCACATCTTTTGAAGCAGTCCTCTAAATGTCACTGAGACTTCTGCACCCCTCAAGCACATATTTTGGTCTATATATGAGCAAACTCCTCTATTATTTTGAAGTTTTAATAGGTTTCATTTCCAGACGGCTTGTTTCAGCTCCATCCAAAAATGCTCAATAGGATTTAAGTCAGGGCTCATAGAAGGACACTTTCCTTTTAGCCATTCTTGGCTGTGTTTAGCTGTATGCTTTGGGTCATTATATTGATACAAGACCCATGACCTGCAACTGAGACCAAACTTTCTCATACTGGGGAGCACATTTCATCGCTTTGATTTGAGTATTATTTTATAAGGACACAAAATTTCTTGCTTCCGAATTGGTCTTGTTTAATTTTGGTTTTCCTCAATGGAATATATTTAAAAAAGAAAATAAAGATGTATTTTTACAGGAAGTATGTCAAGCTCATATCTGGGAAGGTTCTCAGTCATCCAGGTCAAGCTTGGAAGGTTCAGTTTAGATAACTAGACGTGAAGTTTTCTAGAAGACGTTTCACCTCTCATCCAAGAGGCTTCCTCAGTTCTGTGAGTGATACAGGAGAAAACAGGGATAAATATACTGTAGGTGTGACAAAGAATAGGGGATGGGGGAAAAAAAAACAAAAGGTGACTGATCCCTCCAACATAAAGGCCTATAGAGTTCACCTGGATGGTTGTTAGGGAGGTTCTGATGGGTCGTTAGCGTCATTGTTAGAGTTGCCTAAACTGAACCCTCAGAGCTTATTTCAAGCTCTCAACATATACCTTAAAGCTATTTAAATTTTGTATTTGTGTGATAATCTTGATCTGCAGATTTAATAACAGACAGTTTTTAGAAGCAGAAATATGTTCAGTTTGATCCAAAATATTCATAGTGAAAACCATAAATGATGACTGCCAGGAGAGATGGAAAAATAATCTGTTGGTCTGTTACAATACTCAGAAATACCTCCGTAGTTTTCATTTTGGCTTGAGAAAATGATTCTTAGGAGATTCGGATGTAAAATATGATATAATGTTAAGGTATGAAATATTGAATTATGTAACAGGTAAATGTTGGATTTCATTCTGTTTGGAGTAATGTTTAAGTAATTCAGTGCTTTTTCATCTTTTAGCGGGATGTGCTTGCTCTGCAACTGCTGAAAAAATAGTTTTCACAATACATCCTGTATCATTAGTGAGATTTTTTCCAACCTTTCTACTTGTTTGGTTTTCCCCAGGCCTACATAAGGATCATATCTGCACAGAACAAAACATTTCAAACCATTACCTTATCCACAACACTAACAGGTGATTAATTACAAAACTAGATATTTAAGGCTTAAGTTTCTTTGTTCAACTTATTTCTGGTGTTTTAAGGAAATTTCCAATAATCTTTTACATTTATATGTTAATATTTCCGGTTTTCCTAGCATGCAAAGTGCTGCTTAGGAATTTTCCTACATATTGGTTACACTCCTTATCCCAACTAAACTCTTTCCTCCTAAAACCTACATTCCTTTTAGAGACCTACACTACGACACCATTGATGACCTATTGCTACATCTAAACACTCAGTGCATCCTGGTTTACACTTATGAGTACAAAAGCGATCTAAAGCCTGAAAATGTTTTATATATTCTCCAAATATTATGCTAAATAACAAAAACAAATTATGTTAAAGGTTAAGTCTGGTTTTGTTTGTAATACAAGTGAATATTATTTAGTCTGTGTCTTATGGTAATGACGCAGTCCTCGTGTCACGTTGTGACATGTATGAGCATGCAAACCCTGTTCTGAGTAAGTAAAAGAGAAACAAACCTGTCTTGCTTCAGCCTGAGGTCAGGCAAATTTAAATCTTGCAGTTTAATCTGGTTTACATATGTTTTCTCTCCTCTTTGTTAAGGCTTGCTGTTGTAAGGTTCAATATTTTTCTATTGTTTTCTGTTTATTTATGAATGTTGAAACAGTTCCTTTAGATAATTTGAGGAGATGGCTCTTAAACTTTTTTTAGAGCTCACGCCACACTTAGTTATTTTCTTGTAAAAGTTTTTTTTAAATACATAATTTGGTATGTTTTTTCCAATCTTTTCCATGAAGTCTTTGAATTGTTTTACAGCATAACAACATGAAATCACACCCATCATTTAAAAAGAACACACTTTTTGTTTTGCTGCAATCATTTTCAATTTAAGGGTGTTTGAATTCTTTTTAAGACAAGGAGTTTTATTCTCATTCTCAAGCAGGAAAAACTTTTCACCTCTATCACATTTCTTTACTTGCGTGTGATTTTCTTTTTTCTTGTGTTATGCTACTAAGAATTTTTTTTGACAGTACAACAGTATCCACATGACGCACTTCTATTTTCCATTTAAAGCTTCTCGACGGTTAAATCACTTCTACTATGATTAACTCATGGCTCACCTGGTTTCAGGAAAATAGTTCCAAAATATAAAATGCTTGGACTGTTGTTTTCAATACCCTCTTAAGTGGAATTGTTTTGTACTGGTAGGGATGACTCATTGTCACCATAGAGAAAAACAGTGAGTTCAGGAAAAACTGTTGTGGAAAACTTATTCTCTATGGACAAATCTTGTGCTTCTGAAAATATTGTTTTTCTCGCTTGAGACTTTTGTGTACAAATTATGTTATTTACCATTACAGTCTATTTTATGTGACTCTGGGAGCTTCTCAGTGTTTTAACTAGTCCTTGTTGTAACCACAAGTGCTCAGCAACGTTCGCTCAGCATTCGAGTTAAAAATCCGAGACTGAGGTTGAGTTTCATTTATTCTATTCTCTGTGTATGTTTATTAGAAATGTATGTGCATTTATTGGTAGTCCTTACATAAGCCTCTTTCCACTCCTTCCACATACTTGCACTCCTTCCACATAAATGCACATGTCTTTTTGTGAAACTGGAAGTGCAAAGGAAAAAGTTAAATGCAAAAGAAACATATTTTATTGTATCGTAATGTTTAATATCTACAGGGCATCATGACTTGTTTGCATGTTTTAGGTTTTAAGTCATGTTGATTGTATTGATAAAATAGCTGTTCCAAGGTAAGCTGTTATTGTTTTGAAGGTTCGAGTTCTGCGAATTCTATTACACAATGAGTTTATTGCACAAGCATAAATTAGTGGTGGATGGGGTATGCGACAATGACAACACACTGCAGGATTGTGAGGTATTTAACTTAACCCGAGAGGTTTGGTCAGAGGTTTGGTTGCTTTTAATGGTGTCGGAAGAGTAGAAAATGCAGATTTATAGTCATCAGCTGACATTTGGCTCTAGTCTTGTTTTTGGAATTCAAATTGAAGCAGTTCTGTAGCTCTTGAGGCTGAAGTTGGGCGCACCTCATGGTCAGCTTTTGCTCTTCCCTCAACACTTTTCCTCCATGGGACTAAATCCATTTAACAAGTTTAAAAGATCAAACGTGGAATGCACCAGTGAAACTGTGGTGGTAGAAATCCTAAGACGTACACATTCCAAATTTAAACATGTTTAGAGCACTTTGTATAGGTTTTTAATTAATCTAATGACTGGAACAAAATGTATTTCCCTCATCATGAAATGTTACAATTGACCTTCATATAACGATTTATATTTTGTTTTGGTCGCTTTAAAGGATGTCCAAATATAAGCAGTCTGTGCATTCTTAATAGTGTTCATTTTGGCGTTTGCAATTTGCTTTATTTCTCCTGTGCTGTGTTTGGGTCCCCATTCAGTTTCAAAAATACATTTTTTAGATTTATTCACAAAACAGGCTTAAATCGGAGGCGACTGGAATTTCACTCATTTTTTTCTGGAGACATTTCAACACCCTTCCAGTAGTCTGTGTCAATTCTGTCTGCTCGCACCAGAGCAGATGCCGGATGCCTCTAATTTAAGCCTGGTTTTTGGTTGCCATGACCTGGATGACTGAGAATTTATAAACGCATTTTGATTCAATCTTCCTTTTAACTTCCATAGAGAAAAACTAGAATAAAAATAAATGTTGCGGTGTTTCGCGTCACCGTTATGGAATAAAGACTCAGAGTAGGCATTACTACTTTTAGTTTAGTTTACATTGTGCGAAGTAAAATGGAAACTTCGTTCCATTGCAGATATATTTCCTGTCCTCATGCATTCTGGCGTTATGCGTTTCAAAATGAGGTTCGCCTACACTCAAATGAAAGTTGCAAAATCAGGTCAAGGTGCATTGCTGTATCCGTGCTGTAGAACTCAAGGCCAAAATCATAATATGATATCCATTCAGGGACATGTTTTTCAAAGCTCTTTTTGTTTCCCAACAGGGAGCTAATCGAGTGCTATCAGAAAGGCGTTCAGAGCAGCGCCGACTCCTCACTGTCATCGGAACCACAGCTGTCATGGACTCTGACCTACTTAAACTGAATCAGCTTAAGGTACAGCCAGTCAGAATATCTCATTACATATACCCACGTGGTAAAATGCATGTCTCATTCTTCACAATGTTGTTTATTCTATATTGAGAGCTATTCCTCGGTTCATTTCTTTTACAGATTGTAAAAACAGGCCTACTGTGTCAGACAAAGCCATGGCCAATTTCTTTTGGTTCAAATTTAAGTCCTGCCAAGCTGTACTCGGACATGAAATTATGCTAAACATTCATAAAGAAAAAATGTCTTGTTTTTGTTTCACAAGCAACTCCCTTAAAAAAGGAATGCTCTTTTGGTGGGGAGGATTTTTGCTACAAACCTATTTGTAGAAGCAATAGAAGTGGAGAGAAAAGCATGTTTAAATATATGAACCTTATGAGGCTCATAAGAACATTTTTAATGTTCTAGTGAAACTACAATATGCAACAGTGCATCAAATATATCACAGTCCATTGGAAACCGCATTAGTTGTAGAGAAAAATCTGTCCTTTTAATTTTCACCTCATTCTGCTTCTGTTTGCCCAGTTCCGAAAGAAGAAGCTCCGTTTCGGGCGTAGCCGGATCCACGAATGGGGCCTGTTTGCCATGGAGCCCATCGCCGCTGATGAGATGGTTATAGAGTACGTCGGACAAAACATCAGACAGGTAGAACTTCTTTCTGTTAAACTACTGACCCCTTAAAAACTAGTCTGGCCGCCAGTATAGTTCTTCTTCACTACCATGTGGTCAGTTAAATACAATAATTATGATATATTATAGAGAGACAAAAGAAGATTTTTGGAATTTACTCTCAGGTCATTAAAGATTCATCGGGACATTTAAAAAAATTGAGTCATGCCGCATTTCCTTAGATTTTATACCCAACTAATCAGTAAAGTGTATTGATAAGTAGACTTCCAGGGTTTTGGCTGCTTTTGAAGGAAATACATTTATCCACCTTGAAGCCACTTCATCTTTAGCTTTACTTATAAAATCATTTAAAGGCTTCCTAAATAAAGACATGAAATACTCCTACATGTAACAAAAGAACTTTACAAACAATACCTGGAATTTTAACCTGTTCTTGTTTCAAAGACAGTCCTAAAAACTACTTTGCTTACACACAAACAAGACGATACCCACATTGGCAAACATTTTTAAGCAAAATTGCTTGGTAAATCATCTTGTTCAGCTCTAAATATTATTAAATCATTGAAATTCTAAAGACAAACTCCCCCAGACCTTTAGAAAGTCTGGAGAATTAATAAACTGGTATTTAAGATGATTTCAGAAGGTTTGTAAGACCCTCCAGCTCATTAGTTGCAGAGATTTATAAAATTAGAGCTCTAGCTCTCTTTTAGAAAACGTTCTTTGTGTTGTTTTGTGTCGGTTTAAAACCTAATATTATCTGGCTTGTTGGTGTAGATGGTGGCTGATAACAGAGAGAAGCGGTACGCTCAGCAAGGCATCGGGAGCAGCTACTTGTTCAGAGTGGACCATGACACAATAATAGATGCTACAAAGTGTGGCAACCTGGCGAGATTCATCAATCACTGCTGCACTGTGAGTTTCAATCAACTGTGGTGTACACCGGAAATGCTTTTTTTTAAGCTGTAGCTCTTATACTTTTTCCTCTTTTCCTTAGCCAAACTGCTATGCCAAGGTTATCACCATAGAGTCCCAGAAGAAGATTGTGATCTACTCTAAGCAGCCTATCGCCGTTAATGAAGAGATCACCTACGACTATAAATTCCCCCTGGAGGAGAACAAGATCCCTTGCTTGTGTGGAACAGAGAACTGTCGGGGGACACTCAACTAGTGAAAAGCACTTCCCTTTTGTTATTGCCAATGGCCTGAGCTGGAATCCATCCTGCTCATTGAAACAACTTGAAACAAAGCCCCCCACCCGTCAAAAGTCCCACGTCTCTTCCTGGATGGCCTCAGTAGTCACCACAATAAGTAGGAAACTGTGTCGCACACATTTGCACTTTTCATGCACACTCTTCATTGACGTTAATGCCCCTTTGATTTGGGTTTGTATTGGAGGTGGTCCTCATTAGTGGATTCTTTGTGGCAGTATTGTAGTTCTCCCGTGACAAGGCTTGAAAGGGTTTTTGTTTGTTTGTTTCCATGCTAGCATCCATTTAATAGACAATAACACCCAGGTCGAATTTTTTTGTGTCAGATCACTTTTTTTTTATATATATATCTAGAGATTTTTCCTCTAGATCAGAGCCCCTTTTTCCACGTATCCCCACACAAATGCACAGGAATACCAGATAAATTCAGGGTTTTTTAAATTGCTTCTTATGGAAGCACTTTTAAAATGAAAAAGCTTCTTTCAAAAAGGTTTTCAGTTATGCAAGATTTCTGTGTGATAGTTTGTTCTTTTTCCATCCATTTGAATACTCCCACAGTAATTAATAGTATTGTTACTTTGTTGTTTGCTTGGAGGATTTTACAATGAAATTACTTTTTTCTCAGTGGGTTTTTCGATTCAACCAGCTCTGTTGAACTACTGTCTCCATGTCCCCTATGTTCTGTGCATTAACCATCTGATTTGCAGCAATCCTGTGTCGCCTAAAAGTGTTATTTTTCAGAGTAGCTGTTACTTGTAGAATCAGTACAATAAAGTAGTTGTCTTTGTCTTTTTTGTAGTCAGTATGGACACTGATGTACTTGCTTTTAACTGCTCAAATAGTTCATTATTTGTGGCATTGTTGTGATTTCAGCATTTCTTCTTTTTGAAGGTTATGTAGATTCTCAGAAAGTTTGTAAAGGGTTATATGCATTGAGCGCCCATTTGGGCAGCGTTAGCAGCTGTCGTCTTTACACAGTTGGGAAGGTTATTTAGGCGTTCTCAGTTCCCTCTCAACATAACGCTGTGCTTGAATCTGCTCTACAGGTTCTCTAAAGCAGATGGTCTGTTTTCTGTCAAGGATTATTATATTTTAACAGATTTAGCTAAACTACAAAAACAAGTGTAGAGCAAAAATACTTACAGTCAGAGTTCATATAGTCTTGAAAATCTAGAACATGCTTTGAACATTTTCTACGTCTGCAAAAAAGACCAGACCATTCAGCAGAGAAAATAATTGATTTTTCCATACTTTTTCTAAAATATCAAAATGTAATGATTCATATTTAAAACATTATTTTGCCTATCAATATTTTTGACTAGCTGAATAAATGCACACATTGTTGTAGGGTACTTTAATTCATATTTGGCTAAACCAAGAATTACACATGTATGATGCCAGTTATCAACAGTATGTATTCAAATGCCCAGAATTTGTTCAAAACTGAGTAAGAAGCTCACAAATCTGAGTAATCAAATCATTTCTAAATCGGAAATCTCATTGGAACCCTGCTTTATGACAGCTGTCTCCCAGCCTTTAAAAGCATCTATATCCATAAATAAGCCAACAATGCATGTTTGATGATGTGTCAGTATGTCACTCTTGTTTTTTTGTTATTTATTTTAACAAAAACTGTCCACTTACTGTTTTAGTAGTTGACAAAACTTGGAAAAAAGTGAAGACAGATTCAGAGTTGTAAAAGAAGCATAAGTTTAGTTTCCTACTGTCCAATATCTTCAAAAAAAGAAAAAAAAGCTAAAGTTTCCCCCTACTCCCACAGAATTCACTAATATTTATTTAGTTGAGTGTGTAGCTGCTAGTCGAAACCTAAAATCCCTTACTCAAATGTAACATTCTGATAAGGCAAGCAAATGTCTTCTATCCGATCGCAGTGTGTTTCTGTGCAAGGTGCCTGAATGGCTGTGTTTATGCTGGATGAGTGAGTGTTGCACTGCAGACTGTGGGGCTCTCCTGTGTTAACACTGTTTCCCCAACGACTGACCGTCCAAAGTTTAACTTCAATGTTGGAACTTTTAATTAGACTCCTTTTTATTTTTGTGTTCGCTCGCAACCAGAAAATTGTGTACTATAATGCTTGTTGCAATGAAAGCTTTTCCTTATAAAACAAGACTATTTACTACAGGATAAAAAGGAAAAAAAAATGGAAGAAGTACATGTAAATATTGTAGAGATGTTTGTTTCTTGTAGAAACAAACTGATTCCAGGCTGTAAATATGTTGTTTCTTTTTTTCTCTCCATGAGGAGGAAACATGTACATACCTTTCATTCATTTATTTTTTATTGTTTTTTTCTCCTTTTAATTTGATGATTTTAATATTATTTGCAATATTTCTCTTGTATTAATGCGTTGAACCCTTTATTAATGGTGCATTAAAAATATTTTTTAAATAAAAAAGAAAATCTGAGGTTTTTTCTTAAATAACTCTTGTCTCGTCCAGTAAATGGTAACTTGTCTCCACATTTCTTTTTTTTTGTAAATGGAAACAGGAAGTGGAAGGGATGGCTCAGTTCTCTCAGCAGATGTTGACCTCAGCTGGAAAACCCTCCATCTGGTTCAAACATGTTTTACAGCATAGAACTGTTAGCCTTTAAAAGTTGGGTTGTTTTTTTTTTACCCTTTTTTTTTCTTCCCAGAAGTGAATACTGCCATAACCAGGAAGGTGTGATGTAAGAGTAAACCCTACAACCTCCAAATATGAATTAGCTTTCTGTTTCTGGGCTGCTAGGAATTATGCACAGGCTTTTTTGTAAGAAAATAAAAGTAACTATCTAACTGCATTTTCTAACCGATAACAAATTTGGGAATAATTTCTATCATTTTCTCCTGTTAGTTTGTGGTTCTGATGCGTTTGTGTAAATAAACTGTTTTATTCTGACACCATAATTTTGAAAAGCTATTCTGGAATCATTGCATTCCTTTCTATATTGGTATCCAATTACTTTAAATCATGCTTATTTCCTCTAAGTTGACACCATAACACCACTTACCTTTATGTACTTCCTCCTGACTTCAAATGAACTGCTGATAGTGTGTAATGGCCTTGACAGAGTTTGGCTTAAGTTCAAGGTCTCCATGTTGGCAAAGGCCTCAGTTTAAATTAGTTGTTTTTTTTTTCTTGTTTTTTTTCAGGTAATGGGTGTTTAACTCTCAGAAAACCCATTTACAGTCATTTGAAGTGTCAACTTTCTAGCTTTCAAGCAGATGGACAAGTACAGACAAAATGGGAAGACATGAATACTTTAGCATTATATGTTAAACATGAAATGCACAAAAAAAAATTGATTCAATGTTTGTGACAACTGCTAGAGATCTAAAGGATAGTGGGTATACATACAGAAAAGCTCAATGTAAGCCATCATTAACACCTAAATGGAAGAGAAGAATGTTACAGCAGGTAAAGAAGAACAGTTTTGGACTGATGACTGTATTAAAGTCATCCAGAGATTAATTGTTGATCTACATTAGCAAAGAATCTGAATCTTAATAGAGACTATTGTCTCAAGAAAACAAAAGATTATACTGTCACTGATGTGGCAAAATTTCTGCTGAGAGCAATGGATAGGTGAATGACATTTCAATAAATCCCTAAGTATACAATGACATTTTGGACACTTTTATTATCAAATTAAATGATGTTTGGGGATTATTAAATAATTTAAACATTATAATGGATATTGCCACACAGCAAAAGCTGTGAAAATGTTCCTTGAAAAAAGACAATCAGGGTCAATTTTATGACCTTTAAATAGTCCAGATCTCAATCTACACAAAATCTCTGATTGAACTTGAAGAAACCATTTCAAGCTTTGAAAAAGGCTTGTGTCATATCATATATCAATAATGATATGACAAAAGCAATCAGAGAAAGCTGGTGCCATTCTTTTATAACAGCTGCAAGCTATTATAAAGTGGTATAACAAAGAACTAGTGGTGTGTCACAGTGTTCTTTTGTTTTTCTCTTTTCATGATTCCTCTTTTTGAGCTATTCATAATCTTTTCCGTCTGTTTGAGCTAAAAAAGTGTTGCTGACTACAACAGTATATTTTTTTCTTCATTTTTAATGTGTCTTACAGCAGGGATGTTGCCACTTAGAATGACTGTAGTTCTGTGTCATTTTTTTTACGATCTTTTTTTTCTACAAAATTAAACACCTAAATGAACACCCTACAAGTCTGCAATTTTTACTAGCAGTTATATTATCAGTCAAGTGAAATTTTAAAAAATAGTTTTTTAAATGTTAGCAAAACAGTACGTGTTTAGTAATTAGATTCTACAATTCAATAATTGTGAATGAAGAAAAGTGTGGTGGGGGGGGATTCCCTCATCAACGGGATTTTACCTACTTGATCGGAAGTATCGAGTTTCTACCGGTATCCACTTTGACGTCAGGTGATTTTTTTCCATAGTGAGTGATGCTAACATATAGCTTATTTGGGTATTTTTATTTCGGGTGAACTAAAACGGTTTAATCAAGAGCAGCTACTCTATAGTATATAACGGACACAAATTCGCAAGTTTTATTGATGGCAAGGAGTCACCTTTATATTGTTTTGGTGTTACTTAAAAATGTTGCGCTACAGAACATCGCACGGCTTTTTTGGTTCCGTTGGAACATTCTGTATGCTCAGGGTGCATTCGTTCGGTACATGTATATACAGTAACGACAGAGATGTGCCATTTGATGTGCTATTTGTTTTTTTTTGTTTGTTTTTTTACCAATACGTGCTCCTTAACACCACTAAAATCAGTTATTATTCGTGAGCATACTTTAAGTGAACCTTGCCCCACTCCAAATTGAAGGATTGTTACGCAATTCTTCTAATTATGACATGTAAGCTTACACACTAATTTTCTTGTGGTAAAATATTTTTTCCATTCGTGTGTTTGAGTATCACTACGACCATAACAATCACTCAACGTGACTCAGACACTACTAAATAGGTTGGGCTTTCCTCGTTTTTCACATGATTTACAAGAAAAACATTCTTCCATCAATATCAACAATGCTAGATTTAATGGTAATCTTTAGCGTTGTCTGTTACAAGCCATACACTTATAATGGGGAATTATAAACCATTAAATGCATCTTTTTAATGTTTTTTTTTCTGAAATTGGAGTTGTTTTTAGTTTATCCCTCTTTACATTCTAGCTTTTTATCCCTTCAATTTTTAATCTACCAGCTTTCTGCTGTTTAATCTAATAATGAGGTCAACAAACTCAGTTAAACTTGACAGCAAACTGGGGAGCTGAACCCTTAACGATTCTGTTCCAAGCTGTGATCAAATTAATTTGAAAATCTATTCCATATTACACACTGGATTTAGACATTAAAGCCAAAAACTGATTGATTCTAAAATGTCTAGACAGTTTCTATTAAAATTTCTGCTGTGCCGTTGTAATGGCAACAGTCGTTTTGTTTTGTTTTTTTTTTGTTTTTTTTGAGCTGGGTGTGTTTCAAACCACGCCTCTTTGGAGAGTAGCTGCTTATCCAACTTAAGTTTGGGCTTTCAAACAAGCTTCAGCAGTGAGCGCAGACAGCAGCAGCAGCAGCAGCAGCAGCTCATCCTCTCACCTTCACCATGACAGAAAACAAACGAACTCTAGTCTATTTGATCACCGGAGGTTGTGGTTTCCTCGGAAAACATCTGCTTGATGTTCTGATAGAGAAGGAGGAAGAACTGGCAGAAGTGCGGGTGTTTGATAAGCACGTAGATCGAAGCTTTTGCGAGCGGAGAGCTAAAGGTAAGGTCGATTTTTGTCTCTCATTCTCTCTCTCTCGACGCATATATTCTGCGTTCATGTCTGATATGCGGTTTTAAAAATATCTGACGGTTTTTCACTCTTCATTCAAAATGTTGTTGCAGTTAAATACCAATTTTTCTTTTTAAATCCAAATGTTAATTTCTTGATGGTTTTGTATTGCATATTATTTGATCGTGGGGATACGAGGACCTGATTTAGATACATATGTCAGTAATAGGTGTACAGTTTTTTTTATTCGTTAAAATTGCAGCCATGGAAAGTTTGTAGCTTTAGTTTCCTTTATAAATTATTTAACACTTAAACTGTATGCTTGGTTTTCTGTGGACTCACTTCATGTGCATATAAAGTGCTTATATTTAAGATAATCTTTTTAGCTGGATCATTTTTTTTCATGTTTAATCATGTATTTTGAGATGCAACTAAAGCTTGGGGTGTGTTTCAATTAATTCATCAACAGATCAGAGTTCTGTTTTTGTGACCCCTATGTCAAGGCTGTTAGGAAAGGAGAAATGAGACACGGATATCCAGCATTTTCAAAAGACTGGGTTGAACTGGTCATTGATGTCATTTGTATCTACAAAAAAAAAAAATCAATGGTTCAGCTACAGATTCTCTGTGCAAAGGTTCAAAAGTCCAGTTTGTTTTATTTTCTGCCTTCATATGACTTTATCAGCATTTCAAGGATGGAACATTAGGGCAAAGATAAACCAGGAGTTCAAGACCTTCTGAAATGATAACCACTTTTTACTTCACTATCAGACTAAAAGAGTCCTAAGAAGTCTGAGGTGAAAGTTATTTTTGTCAGTTAAAGACACAGGCAATATTAAACCTGGAAAAAAATAACATGTAGTAAGAAAAGAACATGAAAAGTATTTCTAGTCAAAAAAATAACCCAAAAAACAGAAGTACCAGTGTAAAATCTAAAATAATGAGGTTCAATTAAATTGCTAAAACTGTGTTTGTTATTTTTTAATGCTTCTCAACTTTTGCATCACAGTTAGTTACATATTTGGTTATTTGTATGTGTACTGTGTAGGGCCACTGGTGGCGCCTCGCCTTTAACCTTGCACTTGTAGATAATCATTTGCTTAAGATGATTCCTCTTGAATAAATGTTGTAATGACAGATTGTTAAAACCGCTATAAACTTACATAAGAATAAACCTATATGACTTTATTGAAAATGGACAGGTGTCCGCTTTAGTTGAGACCCTTTGCAGATTAGCAAATCGCTTTAGCCTCTGAGGCCATTATATCTGGATTTACCTCAATTAATCTGTATTTAAGGCAAATGAATCACCACTAAATGAATCCCCACTACTGTTATCTAATGAATTGAACACAGCATTAACTTTTCCAGCAGTAAGCATCAATTTAATACAAAAGGAGCCCTTATTTTTTTTATGGTGAGTTTGCCAGAGAGTCCTTATCCTGTCTCATTTATGTATGTATGTATGTAAAAGTCATTTTGTTTCCTTGTGTGTAGTAATGGATTGATTTTATGGTTTCCTGTTTCTAACACAGATAATGTGAAAGTGACCATCCTCCAAGGAGACATCACAGATTACAGCGACGTGTTGGAGGCTACCCGGGGAGCTGACGTCGTTATCCACGCTGCCAGCCTGGTGGATGTTTGGCACAAAATCCCAGAGGCCATCATGTTCTCTGTCAACGTTACAGGTACGCCCTTGAGAGATATGGGTCTGAGTGAAAACAGGAAAAAGGAAATGATGAGTTATAAATTTTTTGGAAATCCACACCTGCGGGTAGTTTCCAAGGCTGGCTGTTATGTGGAAACTTCAAAGTGGATCAGGAAGTTAGATTATCTTTTTTTATTATAAATTTCCTGAAAAGTGGGATGTGACTGATTCATTGTTCATGGGTCAAATTTTATTGTGCTTCACAAAGTATTTTTCTATCAGAATATTGGTAATGATCCTTTGGGAACAATATCAATGCATGTCTTTGATGCTTTTGCATTTCTATGCACCTAATTCAAGGGAATCAAAAATTTCAGCACCCATTAACAAGCTCTGGTGAAGTGTATATTTAAGCACATTACAAAACAGGTTGCTCTAAATCCTGCAATCGAATGCATTGACAACCATGCCTTCAAACCGCTGCTCTAAGTTCTCATTAAATTCTTAATAACTAAAGCTTGTGGTGCTGTTGATAAAGAGGTGTGTCTCTAACCAGAAATGTCACCTCTCAGAAAGCCACACAACTATTGGCATTCAAAGCTGCAATGAAGCTTGATTTAGCTGTAAAAAGCTCGACTTGAACTGAAAGCCTGGTGTTTAGACTTTGTCGAGTTCCCGAAACATTATGACGTTTACGGTCACAGAGCCACCATTTATGGGGCAACAATGATCCCAGTCATTCGCAACTGCACTCAGGTTTCAGCTTGTTGAAGTATGCGACATAATTTCAGGTGTTGCTTATTTTTCCAACCTCTAGATATAGATTTACAGTCCATCAAGTGGATTCCCAAAGAAAAAAGGTGGTGTACAGTACATAATTAAATGCTGACTCTCATCTTAGGAAATGTGTGATGGGGAAGATCTTAAGGAAATGCATACAAAACACACAGAGTCACTGGAGCCAGAAAGTTTAGGTTTCTCTAAAAGTTTATGCTGTTTTGTGTCGTTTTTGAAGTGTTGCTCTGTAGTTAATGATGATGTCTGAAAATATCCTACAAACATCTGTAATAACAAGAGCATTTTTTTCCTCTAAAGTATTTGTTTAGTAAAAGAAAATCTCAATTCAAACAACAGATGCCTCATTAATAAAAGAAAATGAATGACTTTTGTTCTTTTCGTTTATTCTCTTTGGTTTTTTGGTTGGACTCTCATTTTTGTATTTGGCTGCGATGAGAAAGCAGTGATTCAACAATAAGGACAAAGGATGCATTTGTTATGTTGCTGCTGGCCTGTCTGAACGTCCCAATCCACAAAACTTACAGAGGATAACACACCACACCGAGCCTGATTTGATTAATTAGACAAGTTGATTAGTCTATTATTCATCAAGCTTTCTTTCTGACCTGTTTTTACTTTATTTTATAACAAAAATTGGCCTGGTCTCGCATTCAGTTCTGTTTCAAGAATGATAAAAATTCAGAGTATGTGCTCTGGCCCGATATAGGCTCTGCTTCAGGATCACATCTTTCCAGACTTTTCTGTCTCTCAGATGTATAAGTTAACCATGTGGTTAAACTGAAAATTTTGTCTATCTGAAACTCAAGCTAGCTTTAATTTATTTTGTTTTGGGGCAAAATACTCATAAAAAAGAATTAATTTTTATTTTATTTATTTAATTTTTGCATAACTTTGGTTGTTTTTAATTCAAATTGGAAACATTTTTGGTTGACTGAGGTGTTAAAGGATAACTTTTTTCACGTTCCTTTTCAGATTGAATAGAAAACTATGTTTTCCAAAGTTTTAATTAGATTTAAAAAATCTTTTATTCCATAGTTATGAAAGCTTAAAAAAGTTTTTTTACTTACCAGGTAAGGATAATGTTTGCATCCTGTAGGACTTAAAACCCCCAGATATGGATTGAAATTCCAGAAAAAGTATGAATTTTTTTGTATTGATTTGGAAATAAAAATAAACGCATCCATTAAAATGAAATTTAAAAAAAGGCTCGTTCTACTAGAGTGTCTTTTAAAAGTTCTGCTTGTTCCCAAGTGACACAGGTAGAACACAAAATAAAATATTTTTTAAAGTTACCTCCAGTCTATTTTAGTAGTGACTGACCTTTATCTGCTGCTGAAAAAGACACACGACAAAAATAAACAGTTAAGCTGGGAAACCATGTCTCTACTTGAAATCTGAGTCCAGTTTAATATTTCCAAATGACAAAAACATCATATAAAATTAGGTTTCCTGTTTCCACTTATCATTCCTTGAGGTTTTTACAGTGGAGGCAATATTTAATTGGAGCATAAGTGGCAGAGAGCCTTTGGTAAATCAAACAGCCCATGTGGATCCCATACCACTTGTTTCAAACATGTTTATACAGCCTCACATATTAAGATAATTGGGTGTACAGTGGTACAGCCACAGTCCAATTTAATAAGTCACATAGTGTTTTTTTTATTTATTTATTTCATGGTCAGTGAACATTAAAGTTTATTTTTAAGGCATCCAGCTGTCACCTGTGTAGCTCTACAAGAAAAAGAAGAGATTTTGTTTTAAAAACAAAATTTGCTCTTCTCTCAGGAACAGAGAATGTGATCAAGGCGTGCGTGGAATGTGGCGTTGAACGCCTTGTGTACACAAGCAGCATGGAAGTGGTTGGACCCAACATCAATGGAGATCACTTTAAGAGGTAAACTTCATTTTTCTGAATTAACAACAGTGAGATTCCTCTTTGAAGTTTTTTTTCTGTGTGCTAAGTGACCAAGTCTTGGTTTCTGAGCCCACATGTTATTAATTTAGGCTCCACATTGTCAGATAGTTTGGCTTCATCCCTTCCTGCCTTTTTATGAGAATCAACAGTAATATATCAACACGAGGGCTGCAGACAATGATTATAACTGAGTGGTTTCAATTGCTCATAAGTATTTTCTAGTGTGTGTGCAGTTTTTCGGGGACCCTTTAAATATTATTTAAGGAACAAATTTGTGTTGAAAAAAGCATCCAAAAAAAAGCAGCATTTGTTTTCCAGGTCATATTACCACAGCAGTGTCCCACCTGTATGCTTTTAATGTGTCTCAATACTATTCATCACATTGTGATGTTAAACCAGAGCCTTCAATCATTGCTTGTTGTTATAAACATTCCCCATCACCTGACAGCTATCAGCTTAGGTTTAATGATGTCTTTGGTCCTTGTTTATAATAAACATTCAGGGTTTGAATGTTAGACCAACACCCCCTTCATTTAAAATGACTGATTTGTAATTTCATGCTGTCTAAAGACATCTGTGCTGTTTTGATGAGTGATATTCTTCAAAGATTATTTAACCACAGAGGCGCATACAGAATTAGAGACACCGAGCCAAGTCATGATGATTCTAGTTAAAACCCTGTGATTATTTCACCTTTGCATCGTGTCTGTACCTGTTTATTTTGGAAAGACATATAACACACACCC
>JAUZNJ010067571.1:0-26325 GCA_034780135.1 Jordanella pulchra
TAAAAATGACTCTGCAGCATCCAAAAATGTAAAAAGATGCTCATGCGGACCTTTATAATGGTAGTCCTAAAAGGGTTAACTGTGCCTGAAAGAGATTTTCAGGGATGACAATATAACTAAATCTAACTTGTTGTTATCTACCAACTTTAGAACGTTATGGGGAAATAAGTCCCTATATAAATGTTCGACACTGATGCCTAAATAATTAAATGAATAAGCTTCTAGTTTAGATCTTGGGCTAATCGATTGACTAGAAATGGGACACTTTTGGAAAAGTTGAGTTTATATCCAGAAAGTCAGCAAAAGCTATGATATATGTAATACCAATGGTATAGCATGGTAGATAATCAGCACCATGAGCTGTTATTTCTATAAGCTGATGGGAGAGAAGTTTATTTGCTTTGGCACCATGTTCATTGAATAATTGTCAAGATTTAAAGTCGTTCTGTGTGCTTGATGATGAATTTTTAAAATGCTGTTTGTAGCGGAAGTTGATCTTTATATAGCTACGGCTTATGGTCCATTCTTTTGATCAACATCCACTATTTTAGTGGAGGAATCTGAAAGTCTGGTTGTGCGTTTGTTCTGCTCATAAGCTGAATGCAAAATGATCTGTTCTTGAAGAAAAGCTTTCGAGATTCCCATAATGTGGCATCAGACATTCCTAGAGTTACTACTTTTAAATATAGTTTTGGATTTCGGCTTTATCAGTTGACTCTTGCCACGTCTCATTTTTGAGCAACATAACGAGAAGTGGGGCAGCGATTGGCAGTAATGAACTCAGGTTTTCCCTAGATCCATTTACGTTTTGTTATAGACTAAATTAAATACCAAGCTCTACCTTGGGAAAACATTATTCTAAAGAAACTTGCAGATATGAGATAATGCTAAAACTTTGATTAGATGTTTCCTGTTCGTGTGAAATCTGATAACTTTAACCATCAAATACTTTGAATAAAGATCTGATAAGGACTTTTAAAGAAGCTCTAGAGCTGTTTTTTCTAAATGACAGATCTTGGGTTAGCTTTAGGAAACAGACCCAAGGTTTTAATAAAATTCTTACTTGGTACCTTTGGTCATTAAGCTATGCTGGCTTGTTCATGTTTTACATAACTCTGTGGCAACAAGTTAGGATCCCTTTAAAAAATATGTAAAGAGCCATGAAATGAATGGATTTTTTTATTGTGATAAAATCTCACACTCATAACGGTTTGAATGTCTAGCATTTATTTTTCTTAATTTCAGTGAGAGAGAAAAATCAATTTTAAGAAATATATTGCTAGCGTACGGTAAAAAACGCTTTTGATAATAATCATTTAGCAAGAAGTGACCACTCTTCATCTGGAACCACTAGATCCTTATAAAATTTTACTTCTTTCCACCTCATCCCACCAGTTTTTTTTTTTAGTTTTTTTTATAGGATTAACATCTCTGGACTGAGATAGAAGTGGATTTTTTTATTTTGAAGCATTTTGAGTTTTACCCAACTGAACCACCCATAGAATTTACCAGTTTTTTTATTTACATTTGCTGTATATTTAAAGGAGTAGATCATGTCATGCACTCTAATAAGGTTTTCATGCCCCACAGAATCACAGATCCTCCTCCATACTTGACAGTATGCCTGATCCGTTAGTTCATACAAATAAACTATCCCCTTCAAAGTGCCTGCAGTAAGTAGCAAAGCACTTAATGCTTTTGTTGAGGGAAGACATAAGAGACTTTTTAATGGCACAGCTTGTAAACAATCAGCTGGTATGTAGATGGTTTGTAATGGTTGTTATAGAGACTTGGGGAGGTTGGCGAAGGATTATTTTATGGGGTGTTTGACACTTTTCCTTACAATGCTGCTTACAGCACATGGTTGTCAATACACACATACTGTTCAGCAGTATTACTGTCTTAAAGGATTCCTGCTGTTCTTTCAAGGTTTAGAAATAATTTATTAATAAAGGTGATAAAATCCGATCTCTGAACTTAAGCCGCCTGGTTGTTAGTCCAAAGGAAAAACCTGTGGAACCTGCTGTTGCCGTTTATCTCTGTGATTCAGGTGTCTTTTCAGGATTGAAACATTTTCTTATCATGGCCTGTTTGTGTCTGTGTGTGCTCTGTCCTCCAGGCTGCTATACGTAAGGAGCTGAATGAGTTTAAGAGCCGGGAGATGGAGGTTCATGAAGACAGCAAACAGTTTACAAGGTACCCCCTGCAGTCAATTCGCTTCAAAGCTTAACCTGACTCTGAAGCTTCATCAGTCAGTTAGCTCAGGAAATCTTAAAGTTGGGCTGTTTATTAGCTCTGGCTGATCAATACATGTTATTGTGTTCCCCTAAGGTGTCTCCAGCTATCCTTATTAACGTCATGGTGGCTCAGGTTCAGTTCATTACCCACCGGCACTGATTACCTGTGGAGTTCTGCTTTTTCTCTCAAATGTTGTTAGAGCTGTGCACTATTGGCTTTGTGTTTAGATCTAAACCTGGAGTGCAACCCCCGTAATAGATCGCTAATTTCATATAGAAATTTCATTTGCTACAAAAAGCAGCAAATGTAACCTAAACATCAAACAAATAGGGGACATTAATCTTTATTTTGTGATTTACTTTCTTTCTGATTATCATATTGAAAACGTCTTGCTAAGTCTGAGCTGCTGAGTGACACATTTTAGGATTAAGAATTTCATTTTATGCATTTAGGAATTGATATACTGTTATTTCATGGTTTGTAAAAATCAGCATTTTAACAATAAGCAGTAATTATAAGATTTTTATACCTTTGTTTTTATTTTAAACAAAAGTAACACCTGATGTACATTAAATATATTTGTTTAATGTTGTGAAAAATGTTTCACTGTAGTCTGACCTGCAGTAAATAGATTTAGTTCTTAAAACCTCTCATTGAAAATCTGTACAAGTTAAAAGAGATGTACACCATGGACTGGTTGTAAAGGAGATGACTAATAAAGTGCTGGAAAGAGTCTACCATCCAAATTAATTTAGATTATGAAGTTTTAGGAAAATTGAAAAAGAAAGAGCCCTAGAGTCAGAAAAATATAGATATAAAAATGTTTAATAAACTGGTCCAGATTTTTTTGATTAGTCTTAGTTGTTCAAATGCCGATAAACACTGCTAAATGTGAAGGCATGTTGTTTAAGAAACCTGACAGAAATATCAAAGAAATTAAATCAGGAAAAGTATGACATTGGAATATTTGCTGGAGCGATGATATGTTTGTTAGTCATTTGAATAGTTTCAGGTGTTTTTTTTTTTTCTGTCTGCTTGTTTTTCACTGGGATAAATGTCTGTTTTGTGTTTTCAGGTTCCATCGACCATAGCTGCTCCTACAACTCAGACCTCTCCTTTGTCTACATCCTCACCTTATTTCTCTTTAAACCCTGTTGACCTTTTGAAATGGACACTTGGCCTGAACTCGCAGGGAAAGCCTGGTTTTCATTTATAGAATAGTGTTCTCTAATGGGATGTTTATTAGTAAAGTGCCACCATTACTCAACTTGACTTCTCCAAAAAAAACAAAAAAAAAAATTCAAGATGTAATCTGTGAAGAGGATCGTTGCTCCTGGTGATACATATTTATGTCTTTAATGACAGCTGAAGGAGTGTCTTAAGGCCTTGGCCACCTTAAGGCACTTATGAAACATTTGCACATATCTATGATGAGAACAGTGCTGTGTATAGCTCGCTGAGTAGGACCCCTTATTTATTGTAAAGTATAAAACCTTTGGTATTTTTATTGCTTTTGTTTTATCTTTTTCTCTTGTCCGTTTCAGGCCTTGTAATGAAAGGTCTCAGGTTGGAAAGACGAGCAACATTGCCTTTGTGACTGTGGCTCAGATATGCTTCAGAATGGTGTGCTTGTAAATGCCCATATATGGGCGTCCTGCTGGAAAAGGAAATGTGAATGGTTGGGGGGATTTGAGGATGATGTCAGTGCCTGTGGAACAGATTGCTCAGGAGGGTGTGCAGTTTGTTCTGCTGTGATGTGCCTCGCAGTAAAACACAGATTTTTAGACATGCTCCAAACATCGCCACTAGGGGGCATAATACCACAGTAGTTCCAGATGGGGATCCTGATTAGTTCAAGGATGATGAGTATCATTCAGTAGCTGCATATAAATCTGCTGAAGCTTTGGAAGAAGTGAAAACCAGAGGCTTGAATGGTAAAATGTAAATGATATTAGTCTAATCAAAGCCTGCTGGGTGCAAACTTATGATCACAACAGGAGTGGCTTGCTGTTTGGAGGAGGTACAGTTTCTTTCATTTGCAGTTTTATATTTAAGTCGTCTTGTTGGGGCGTCTCATTAAGAGGAGTTGTTGTAAAATAAGAAGTAGGAGTTTAAATCGAAGTTGTCTTTCAGTTTAAAAGATTTTTGTTTGGATGGGTTTACATAAAGCAGGCTTTCAATTTGGCCATTAATGGAGCCATTTGAAAGATATGTTTACCAGAGTTTCTACCTAATCTTTAAAGTCAGGGCAAAATGTGAGTATTATTTTATCATCTTCCAGGTTTGGATAATTTGACTCCTTAAAATCAGTAGCAAAGCATTAAGCACCGTTTGTTGGTTTTCTCATATTTGCATCTTCCTTCATTTTTGATTTGCTTAACAGCAACTTGTATTCAGCGTTCTATTCATCAACGTTTTGACTTTTGAGTTTCAGGATTAGAACCCATTAATAAATTCACACTATTCTAGGTGAAGAATTTTCCATTTCATAGCTTTTTTTGACATTTGGATTACTTGAAAACAAGATTTTAAGCAGTATCTGGGACACTTCAACTCTACGTGATTCAGTTGGGTTTAGAGGCCAGACAAAGCTTTGATTAAGAGCTAGCACTATATTTGTTGTTTATTCTATTGGTGTCAAAATTCACAATATGAGCGTTAAAGATTCCAGCGTAATTTAAGAAAAAATAAGATAGAAATCCAAGATTTTAAAAGAAAGTTCTTAAAGTTTGTTTAAGAAAACTGTAACGGGCCTTAATTATGTTGCAGAATTAGAATCTAAATGGTTTCTATGTGGTAACCAGACCGTTATTAAAACAGCTCAACATGAAGGATCATTAAACACACAGAAAACTGTTTACCAAAACTCCATTCCTCCTTTACTTATCGCCTTAACATCGACTTGAGATTTGTCTTTTCATTGAGGAGCTATTTGTGCAATTTGTTTGGAACGTTTTTGGGTAATTGGATAAAAAAATGTGCTCCTTTGTGGGGGGAAAAAAGAAAATATCTTACAAAAGTGAATTGATTCTAAGATTTCATGGAATGAATGCTTTTCTCTTTTTGACAGGTGTGGGTGTGTGACCACAGCCTTTATAAGATTCAAATAAGGTGTTTTTTTTTTTCTTTGTCATTTTTGTTGTTTTTTTTTTTTTTATTTATTGGTTTATTGTTTAATTGAAGCCTGGATCTTAAAAACACTCATCCTGATTTTAGAATGAAGTAAAAACGGACATCGTCTCTCTCGGTTTGCCGAGGCTGTAAAACCAAACCATGTACAAAAATGGAGCAGTATTCATTCATGTCTGTGTTGTTATACGTTTTGCACTGAGGATGTATCAAGCATGTGCGTATAATGAAATCCCTTTTATTGCAAATATTACACATTACTGTAAATATTTGACTTGTCTCATTTCATCCCCGTTATTGTAAAATATGAAAAACAAATGCTCATATATATTATATTTGCACAGCAAACACAATCTGATCCTGTTCCTCAAAGGTAGAACAGGTAACATATCCTTCATAAAGGCCTTTTTTTTTTTTTTTTCTAATCAAGCCAAATTTGTTTTAAGCTTTAAATAATTTAAGAATATTTAAGTTACAATGAGCTATTTTTTTAGTTTACAATTATAAAAACAACAAGCACTGAAATAGAACCAATCTTAGTGGGAAAGCTTATAATTATGAATATACAGAATTAGAGGAAACATTTTGTGATTAAAATAGATTTGAATGAGTTATTTGAAATCCTTCAAAGTTTCCAAATGTTTCAGTTTAGGTTTTGATTTAGATTGTTTTAATGGAGGATGCTGGAATGAAAAAAAAAAGTTAAACTTCAATCATTTTTACTTTTTTATCACATAATTAAAAACATGACATTAGAGGCTTTAAAGGACATTTAAGCTCATCCTATAAAATCGCATATAAATACAAAAAAAGTTATACTTAAACGTTATAAAAGTGAAGAAATCTTACATATTTAGATAGACTGAAACACTTCAACAGGTAAAAGCAGCAGTTTGTAATAAATGAGATTATTTCAACTTCAATTTTATAAAATATTTACAGCGTCAAAATAAATCTTGTTGTAATGCCGCTCGTTGCCTCATTTATCACTTATTAGGAGAACATTCCAGAAAGCTGTTATTGTCAGACGGAGGTGTCTTTGATTTGATGTACATTCAAACTATCATGGTGTTCATCGCTGTAATAGTCCATATAGTTTAACCCATCTCAGTCAAAATATTTGGTTCTTTTAAAAAAGCAGAGACATTTCAGATACTTTGACATAGTTCATCACTAAATACTGGTTGTAATAATCTCATCATATATCCAGATACATCTACTGTTACATCCTTATTATGTATAGTGTTTTTGTATATAAAGAGTTATAAAAACACACTGGGGCTTCCCTTGTCTACTCATTTAGCCTTTTCCTGCTGTGATGTAATAACAACAGTCTAGCTAAAAAAAAAAAATATAGCGCAGTTCATTTTGGTTTAAACCATCTTTCTGTGTTTTAAGCTTATGTGAAACCGAAATAACCTCTTCAGCATCATCATCTATCGGAGTAGCAGCAAGAGGAAGATCTCAGAGGACTGTGATTCTCATCTTGTTGGAAGAGCTTATTTTCTGAGACTGGTGTTGTGGGGCTGCTGCTCCCTCTCCCATACATTTATAACGAAACCAATTGAATCTCCTTTTGAAGGAATGTCTTATGAAACAAAAAATCTAACCTGAACTAAAATTTCAAATAAGTAGAAAAAGTGAAGCCTTGTTTTTAGAAATGATTTAAACAGTTTAGGAGTTCAGTTCTTGGGTCAAGGCACAGTTTGAATTCATTATAGCATCAGTGTGACTCTGTATGCTGAAGGTAATTTGCCCGAGCCTCTGCTGAAATATTAAGATCTCAGCTTGTTTTAATAGTAGCCTTCTCCTCTACTGTTTTGTTTAGACATATTTTCTAAGGTTTTAGTTCAGGGCTTTTTGTTGGACATAAAACAGTCATTATTAAACCTGATAATGTTACTGTTAGCAAGTCATGTTGAAAAAACAAAATCTGTATTTTAAAAAAATCTTGTCGGCAGAAAAAAAGCTTGATGAAAATGCTGATGTAGGTGGCTGCATTTACATTAGGCTTGATTAAAACACAGTAGACCAACACTTGGAAATGTCTTGGATCCTGTATCCTTAGCTTCTAAATAAGCTTTTTTTTTTATAACAGTTTCACGTTTTGAATACCAGAACTAAAACAAATTAGCTTTTGGATGATGTTCCAATCTACTGAGAACACCTGTAGTTCATAACTAGAAATGTCTATATGGAGTACAGCCTTTAAGGGTTTGACAGCATGTGCATCTAATACAGTTGGTGCTGAGAAAATGCAAATGGAGACTCAAGGTGAGAAATCTTGGTGGTGGTGAGATATCGACAAAGATTTAAATGACTAAAAACAGGCAGACTGTTCCTCAGAGTCCTTTTTCTGTAGGAATAATCTGGCAGCGCCTTGATGAAGAAGAAAAAAAATGTCCCTACAGATTAAGCATTTTCTCATGTTAGAAAACATGTTATCAGGAATTTGGTTATGCAGAAAGAAATTAGAATTGCCCTTTTCTCAGTTGTAAAATCCTCCCACAGACACACAATGTAAGCTCTAATTAAGTCTCCCTCCCTTCATAGAAAGGGGAGCGTTTCCCCTGCACACTGCCTGAAGGTCTTGGTTATAATGTGAGCCTGCTGCTAGACTGGAGACAAGCAGACAGACGCCATCACTCTTTAGCTCCCCAAGGTTACAAGGAATACGATTGTCGTACTGCTCATAATACTCTTACAACATTCCATGTATTATTCTCACTTTGTCAAAAAAAAAGATGGTAAAAGTTAATTAAAACTAAATGCTGAAAGATGGGAGGTGTGCTTTTTTAGTTGGTTCACTCAGTAATCATTATATTTGTCTTTTATTGTCTCCCTGCTGTTATTAAAAATGTTTTTTCTTTGCTTTAAAAAAAATTCCACATTGTTATTTAGCCTAGACGGCTTCAAAAATAGGCTTAGGCTGTTGAGATTTTGAGATGTGTTTAAAAATGTGAATCTTGGAGCTGTGGACCATTTGGTTGAGCTGCTGTTGTAAACAAAGGAAGAGAAAAGTGTGAGCTGCCAAACATAAAAAGCCTCCAAACAAGAATGAATGCAGACAGGCAAAGAAATTGTGTAATTAGTCACGTATGAGAGAAAACACAAGAGGCAACAAAGGTAGTTTGATCCAAATAAACATTTTAAATCCCGGATGCTCGGGAATCTAATGAATTCGCTCAAACAAAGGAGAAAATAAGCTTCCGTGCATCATTAAATAATTCACAGTATGATGTTCAGAGAGGTATTCACCAGACACACTGTTATTTTCCAAAAAAGGAGAACTGACACAGCTGGACTTCCAAAAATAGCGCTGAATGCATCTGAAATGGTCGGAACAAAACAAGAAGATTGTAATAGCCGTGAGAAGTCCTCTGTGATGGGAATATGACGTCCATATACTATAACAATGGGGGTTTAGACAGTTTGTAAGCGTGGATGACGGCTGCACTCATACTGGCAATAAAATTACGGCTGACGGAAGTCAAAATCTACTCACAGATCTGACAGGAGTAAAATTACTGCCTCTTGTACACATGAGGTTGCTAATTATGAGTGGGCAGAGAGACAATAGGAACATAAATACTGGATAATTGAATTGTTGATGATATTTAGATTTTTTTGAAGACTGAAGCTTTAACCAGCTCATATCAACCTGTCATGATCAGAATTTTCTGTTACCTGAAGTCTATTTTAATTATACATCAGAAGAAACAGAGGAATAAGATGGTAAAATAGATTGTTTTAAAGTTCTTCCAAAAATAAAAATTATTATAAAACAAGTATTACTGAAAGGTAAAACTAAATGCAAGATTTTAAAAAAAAAAACTTTCAAAAATTGGGTGGAATTATTTTCAATAAATAAATATATATATGAGAATGTACTTGAAGCAAAAATTTGTAATCATTTTGACACAAAGAGAATACTACAAAATAGTAATATAAAGGATCTAAGAATAAAGTGTCTATTGAAAATACAGTTAATATCTGTGTTCTATCAAAAATGAGTTCAGTGAGGAGATTCTCCTAAAACTAATGTACAGAGTACACCTTGGTTCATGCCACACTGATATTTAGTTAGAACTGGTGTATTTAGATCTCATTACCAGAAAAGTATATTTGTCCACTTTTTAGAAAAAAAAAAAAGTCTCACATGTTCAGCAATATTAAGTACTTTGTCCCCTTTACTCTTTTTGCACTAAATAAAATCCAATAAGAACAAATTTCCTTTAGAAATATCCTCAACATTTTGATCTTGGTATAAAACACCTCTTAAACAAAGGCCCCAGAGGTTTGTCGGAGAACATTATTGATCAAGTTAATATTTATATTAAAGTAAAAGTAGAGTCAGATTAGAAAAGAATATTCCAAGCATCCCCTCCATCATTTTTGAATTATGATCATCAATAGCTCAATTTTAAAATATGGACAAAAGTGAGAGGTGGGTCCATCTGCAAACCTGTGAAAATAGGCATTATGTAGCAAAGAACTGTTCAGAATCGCAATATGTATATAGAAATACACATACAGGTAGACCATGGCATAGTAACATAAATTTAACCACTAAAGTGGGTAATATATTCCATATTCCTACTCTGTAAAAGCAAATCTTCCAAAACACAACGAAAGCAACCAGGTGTATTGTACTACTTGCATAAGCTTAAGAAGAAGACATGCAGCATCTAAAATTACAAACAATCCAATGCACAGAACTTGGTGTGTATATATCAGTACATATATAATTCTTTAAAATAGCAAGCATTAAAGTTTCCTCTATGTCACAAATTTTACACATCAGCTTAGGTTTTATGCTAAAGAATAATCCTATTTACAGTTGCTAGTAGCAACCGAGCTTTGGCTGAAACCAACAGTTAGTTGTTGCAGAATAAGGCTCGCATCTCTCCTGGTGGCAATCAAACTCAGCACAGCACTGCAGCAAATGGATTACTCAGTGAGGGAAAGCAAGCATTCAAACATCTGTCATATCTGTCACATATGTCCTTTTAATGAGGAAACATCTGCTGAAACAAAATGGATGAATCTGTTTACAGCCACCCCCCTTAAGTGCACTGTTAACGTCCTTGCCAGTTCCTACAGACAGCCTTGTGTTATGAACGAGTAGTAGCAGTCTCTGCAATTCTAATTTCACATTAAGGCAAAATTCTTACAAAAGCAGTTTATTCCACCCAGAATGAATATGGTTGTAGATGCGGTGTCCTGCTTAACAAAACCCAAAACAAACAAAAAAAACAAACAAAAAACACTTCAAAGTTTTAAGCAGAAAGAAGAATAGTAAAAAAAAAATATATGGTCGATTATCATGAATAGGTTATGATATTAACAATCAACTGGTTTTAAATCTTTTTTTCTTTTTCGTGTTTTTTAAAAGATAAACTTCGTACAAAAAGGTGTTTATTTGGACCACAAAACAGTAGGAAGGGGGAACCAAAGGGTGGAGCTCTTGTTTCAACCGATCACTTGCACAGGGGACCAACCGGAAAAAGGCTGTTTTGGCGTGGACTGTGGGTGATTCGGGTTTAAGTTACAAACCTGCTAAGTATTTGTGGGATATTCCGCATCTCGTGTAAGTATGTTTCGCATTTTATAACGTTTTTGACATTAAATGTAGTATTTATGATTTAGATTAACGGAGATTAAAGGCTGTGTCGGCTAACAACGAGTAGCTTTACCAACGTTAGGATGCAAACAAAATGGGCCCGAGAACAATACTGCGTTTGTTTGTTTCTTTAGTTCTAAAATGTAAATATGCTTTAATCAAGAGAATAGCTTGTGTTTTGATACACGTAAAATCAAGACATATTCACAGTAGCCTGGTGTGTTAAAGGTAGTCAGTCCAAATTAGAAACTTCGTCCTTTAGGTTTTCCTTTCTTTAATCTCCCCGCACTGATTATTATGGAGTGCAAAAACAATTAAGACGCTTCAAATATATTATTGTAGTTGAAATCTATAACAAATTTCGAATGTTCTTTCATCGTTGTTACCTTTTATTCGTTCTACACCATAACTAACAAATATTCACGAATTTATTGAAAATCTTAACCATAAATGTTAAATGTTTTGATGCTTCATGCTAAATGCTTCATTTATACCGATAGAGATTTAGCCGACATAAAAAATGGAAACTTATCAAAAACAATAAATTCAAGTTGTTCATGAAGCTATTGTGATTTTCTTTTCTACTAGATACTAGATGCCTTATCTGCAAACATAAATTAACACTGAAAGAGTATTTGGATTTCAGTAAAAAATTGCAAGCTTACCAAGTTTTAGATAATTCAACCACTGTGCAGCATTTAGCACAGTGTAAAATCAGTTTTTCGCTTTTGATATTAACAATACAATTTCCCAAAGGGAGTAATCCCAAGGGATTAATAAAGTTAAGTCCAAGTCTTATTTGCCAAAGAGTACAATGCAAAGTTATACACAAATTCAAATACTGCAGCAGTTGTTTACATTAGAAGGTAAATGTAAAAGATAGACAATCAAACTGGACTTTTTATGTTTTTGCACAGTTTTTGTATTTATTTAGGCTTACTTTCAAGAGTAGGCTTAGAAATTGGGTTAATGAATTTCACACTTGAGTTTTACATGTTTTATATTTAATTTTTTTGTTTTTAATCTTACTCCCTTTAGACTCGGTTGACCTAATCTCAGTGAAAATGACGGATCGGTACAACATCCACAGTCAGCTGGAGCACCTTCAGTCCAAGTACATCGGAACAGGACACGCCGACACCAGCAAGTGGGAATGGTTGGTCAACCAGCACCGCGACTCTTACTGCTCCTACATGGGGCACTTTGACCTGCTCAACTACTTTTCTGTTGCTGAGAACGAGAGCAAAGCACGTGTTCGCTTCAACTTGATGGAGAAGATGCTGCAGCCATGTGGGCCTCCAGCAGACAAACCTGATGATGCTTAAAGTACTGTGTAGATGTGTTTTTTTTTCCCCCTCTTAACTCAGTTGAGTTAATGAACATTAAGATTTCTGGGGGGGGTAGTGTGTGATTCCTTTAAATAACAGAACATAATTTGCTTGACAGCAGATAAAGGATCCTGTGAAGAAGAGAAGGGACTGTTCAAAGACTTTGACCAGAAAAGTTAATGGAAAGCAAGTTCATGCGGCTCACAAGCATCTTTGTTTTGTATTGAGCGATTTAGATCTGTTCATGATGCAAGTTTTTTTTTAAAATAAAACTTCAATCCTGTTTTCTACTTTTGATTTGAGTTTGTATTCAGTCAATGGCTTTTTTTATTCAACAGGTTCACATTTAGTTAATTTGCAGCATGAGGACACAATAGTAGCATTTCATGTAAAATAAAATGACAGACATGGCAGAGTTAAATTTTGACCATTAGATGTGCAGTGATCAGGTTTTCTCAGACTGATGCCTGTTTCAAATTTTCTTTAGAGACTGACCTGTTTATTTTGAGTTTTGTTTAAATCTTATTTTCTTCCTAAGGATTGTAATGCTTACAAAACCCATTAGTATGAACTTTTAACACAACTGTATGGATGCGAGGGACACAGACCATCAAAAATCTTTGCCATTTAGTGATGAAAACCTAAGGGGGGAAAAAGGCTTCAACCATTAGCTAAATGATAGGGGGAACAAGTATATAAAACATGACATTACTCTTATCCAAAGGCTGTAGTCCTTGTTAAATCCATATTTGATAACTGAGTTATAAAGTATTAAAATCTTATCCTTGGAATAATTTCTTTCTTATATATTCTGGGTGAAGGTATTAAATACCTGCTCAAAAAACATTGTAAAACTTTTGATTTTCAACACGGGAAATGTTAAGCAGCAACACGGATACTTTTTTCCTGGATTTTTGTAAAAATAATTAAAAGACATTTTTAGTTTTATATAATCTATTTCCTTTTAAGAAATTGAATTAAGTGTTCTAATTCTCTACAAGCTAAAATAAACATTTGCGTTATATCACAGACTTTTAAAAATCACATGATTAATTTTATTTCTACAGTTTTTCTAATATTTTAAGTTATAGATCCAGCTGCACCCTCCTCATTAAATGGCTTAATAATAAAAGGCCTAATGCTTGAAGCTGAGCAGTAGTTCTACAAGTATTCAGTCTAGCAGTCAAAAGATATTGCTGCACACCTGCTCAGTCGCTCATGCATGCATCTGTGTTGAGCAACAAACACTGTGCGTCTGCTGTGATCATCTGTGCATAACTTTTAATCTCTAATGCTTAGTATATTGATTTGTCTGCCGCTCAAATATCAGGATATAGAGCAGGAAAAGCCTGTACAAGAAAAAAATAAAATATTGGTAACATTTATTTACAAATCACCATCCTAAAGCTCTAGAAGTCGGAACATGATACAGCTTTAGACACACATCACATATGAGACATTTAAAATTTCCTAAATAAGACTTAGATTGGAGAATTTCTTGTTGTGTTTTTTAAAGATGAAGGGGGATAGTGATATATGTGAGAAGAAAACAGCAGAAGGTCTGACTTGCTGACTCAAACTTGCCGCCACACACAAATGCAGCCATGCAGGATGACTCACAGCCAGACCGGGACATAGGTCAGCTGGTCAATAGGAAAATTCTTATGCCTTTCATCTTGTTGGCGGTGTGTGTTTGCTTGGTGTCTGTCTGCTGCTTTCTTCGTGGGGTAAGTCTCTACCATCTGTCCTCGCTGTGAGGCCGTGACAGTCAGAAAGACGCTGATGCCAAGTCAGCCATGAAACCAGCCGGCGTTCCGTCAACAACAAACAAAAAACAGGTATGGAAGTCCAGGAAGCAGCTATCTGAGACACAGAACCAGAAGTAAATGTATTTTCTAGTTACTTTATTTTTTTTGGTGTCTAAAGGATTACAGAAGTAGAGAGACGTTTAGGTTATTCAGATGCAGTGATGACTGATGTATAAATTTGAGATAAAGGAGGAAAAAGGCTTTTATGATAATGGATGGCAGTAAAAAAAGATTGACAATGGAAGGACATGGAGTGGGGATTTCACTGTGATGTACAATTGAAATGTGAATTACCCAAATAATATTTTTATTGTTCTAATGTAGGGAAGTAATTATAATGATATGATGGATGATAGAAGCTAAGGAAATGAATGAAAGATCAGGGATGACAGAGGTTGAAATAAAGAGTGAGATAAGGATGAGTTAATAAACATCCAAGAATCATGTGTTAATGAGGTAGAGATGGGATATGAAGGAAGTAAGGATAAGATATATGGGATACGTGAAGTAGGAACATGGACTAGCGGAGGTAGGGATTATGGCCAAGGGATTAAGGGGGTAAGGATAAGGAATGAAGGAGATAAGGGTGAAGAACAAAAGTTGTATAACATTTGAAGGATTTAATATAACCCTGGGACTTTTAGAAAGAGACTCAGTTGCAACTCGGTATGTAACAAAAACTATAAATGACCCATTGTTAACAGAAGAGTCATCTTCCATCACTAAATTGGTTCAATAGGATTTGCTCACTGAAAACAATAAATATTGAGCCCAGGAATATGTCAGATAGACTTTTAATAAAGAGGGAATAAACCGTAATATGCAACTATCCTAAGTGGATAGTTAATAGGCAAAAGGCAAGGATTGATAATCAGTTTTTTGCAACTGCTCAACCTACATTCAATATCTTGAACTTTTTTTTTTATCTCAAACCCTTTTAAAAGGAATAGAACAGGGTGGCTGAAGGTTCAAATAAACTCTCTGGCTCTCTGTTCAATACAGTAACCTAAACTATTTTTTATTTATGTTTTTTGTGTCACACTGCAGGTTGGAATAAACACAAATATAGAGGAAAAAAAATATGTGATTCACAAACCTAATAGATAGGACACCTTACTGGAGAATGTTTCCCTTCTAGTTTCAAAAAGTTTTGTTAATTTTAGTTGTATAATCTGCTGACTGTGTGAATCTCTGAGGCCCTATAACAAGGAGAACTGTGCAATAAGGCAGAGGCAATTCCTCTTTTCTACAGTATTTGTTGAAGTTCCAAACATAATTTAAAACCCCTTTCCTTTATTGTAATATGGATTGCATGTTTTTTTCCCACAATTTTGCTTTATATAAACTGTTATGATTTTTGAACCCTTTTACATTTTCTTATGTAGCAGTTATTTTTTAATGTTGTATTTGGATTTTAACTTACGGTAAAATAGGAAGTAGGGCAATATTATTTGGTTTTAAACTTAGTTTTTGACATTGAAACATGACAAGTTTGACATACCGGTACATCTATGCTCAGCATCCTGAGTCAATATTTACCCTCAATCTCTTTTGCTTTACACTTGACTGACTGGGATAGTGGCCTATTTTTTTTTTTAGCTTAATAGCACATGTTCAGTCTAATTTAGTGTCAGTAAAAAGATATATTTATTTTATTTGTTAGTGCCATGAATTCTCCTCCAACCAAGGCCTCTTCTTCATCATATTTGCTGTATCCCTACATGTCTTCTGGCTATTGGTAGATTTTGATCTGCATTTGCTCCACAACATTTTCTGTTGCTTTTTTAGAAATACATTTGATTGGGATTAGCATTACTTGTGCAAAGCTTTGTTGTTTTGCAAATTAATAAACACTTGTTATCTATAAAATGCAACTCCATTCAACTTAAAATTTCATTGATTTTATAGGGAAATTGCACTACTTAAGTCTGCTATAATACTTAGTCTTCATTATGTTTTTTTTAATCCACTGATATTGCGTAACGAACCCTTGGGGCCTTCAGCAAACAGCTGTACATACTGAGATTACAATGCACGCTGATTCTGTTTACTAATTAGGTGACTTGTGAAGGCAGTTGGCTGCACAGGGTTTTAGATTGGGGCAATAAGAATAAATGGGGCCCATTGAAAAGGAATAAGAAAATGATTGTAAAAAATAAGGTAATTAAATGTTCCTCTTTTATAGCTATCTGTTCTTATTAGAATACGCTGGCAAATGATCGTTTTGGGCAATAGGACCAGATCTGATGTGTGTAGATAGGATGTTATTCCTTTAAACAGGAAGTACCCAGAAGAATACATAAGGCTTTATTAGTTTCCATTCGTTTGCAACGTGGTGCATAGTGTAATGGTGTACGCTGAAGAGGGGGTGATAAAAGAAATGCTGACATGGCGTTTTTTTCTCAATTTTCACATCACTCATAACAACCAGTTTCTTATGCTGTGCAACAGAGTTGATTTTATGCATTTTCTTCCCGCTGTAAAAGTCCTCATCTGTTAATAGTCAGCTGGAAATGCTGTTTGTGCATTGATAATTAATTCTAGTTAATAAAGATTTAGGTAAATTATTAGCATGCATAATTTGGGAATATCAATGATCACATGTACACTTTTGTGTCTATTCACACAGAGACTGTTTAGGTCACACATCAGCTCAAATTTTTAAATACAGCTCCTTTGCTGGGCTTCAAACTATAATGATCTGAATAAGCAAAACAGTGGAGAGTCATTTCAAAAATTAGAATAATTGCGGAATAAAATATGTGCATCTCTAAAAATAGTCCAAAGTTGATTTATAGATATGTGCATTTGTAGAAAAGTATTTGAGTATCTTTGAAAAAGATTTCTAGTTATATTGTACCTCACTGTCCAATCATATTGAGAAACTGACATTAGGAAATATCTTTCCAAGAATTACAACGCCGCAGAAGGCGGAGGAGTTTTACAGCTTAGTGTCTATAATCAGAGGTTACAAAACTACATCACAAATAGAAACATTTTTTTACAGACACAACATAATTCTGTGCACTGAGAGTATGATCATTAAAGTCGAGCACAAAAAAAACCTTTTACATTTCGCCACTGCTTTGTAATTGATTATAAATATTCTTAACGTTTATGAATTTCAAATATATTATATAACAGAGCACTACAGTATGACCCCATATTGATGGGTTTGCCTCTGTAGTATTTGTATTCTGGAGATGTTACAGGTAAAGAACCTTTAACCTCTCATACAAACATGATGTGAAACACAACCCTTATCCACCTGGACAACGTTTAAATGTTAGACCTCCACAGTTTTTCTGTGTAAACAATTGAGGAAAAGCTTGAAGTGTCCCAGCACCTACTCATGTTTAAATGTAGACATCAGAAAGTCCAACAGTGGACACCATGCTGGGTTTTCATTCTATTTTTTATCCTCTCCAAATGCTTTTTCTGCTGATAAGGAAAGTAAATAACAGGTTTTAGGCCCACAGGAGAAAAGGATACACATTTAAGAACTGCATCCAAGGGTCTGTTAGCTTTGAAGGTAAATTATATATATGTGTGAGCTCTGTCAGCAACCAAACAGACGCTGTGTATCTCTCTCTGGCAGAGCTGCACGTGTGCTGAAATAGTAGTCGCACAGGTGCGATAATGAAACTTTGATAGCCTATCTTTTAGTGAACAGAGGTGGGAGCAGCGCACCTAAACACTGGCAGGAGGTGAGGGTAATGAAATTGGATGGATGGATGGATGGATGGGAATATTACCTGACAGGATGGCGCCTGTGCCCCAACATCTTACTGAGCAATAGTCTAGTGGGGGAAAAAAACGGAGTGGGCGATATTTTCTGTGATTTAAACACAGGCTGTAAGTTTGAGCACATTTGCAACCGCCAGAACTAGAACTGGATAGAGAGGGAGAATTAAAACAAACTGTCCCCTGTAGGCCTTTTACTGTGATGGCTGGTTGCTGAGCTGATAAACTGAAATAGCCTACTGGTCAGCGTTGATACAGATTTGTGGATGGTGGGACCCAGGAAGGGCGTCTCATTTGCTTAATGACACAAGTTCGACCAGCTGGCTTCTCAGGGTTAGTTTATTTCCTCACTGTGACTTTATGGCCGCCACCATTCCTGCAGTTCTGTCAACTACTCACCTTCTGCCATGCAAGCACAATTTTATGTTTGTCTCAGTTAGATGGTGGAGGGTTGGCCTGCCGTTTATCAAGTGAAACAGCCTGAGGAGTTTCTGCGCAGACCAGTGCTGAGTTGCAGCGGTGTTAAGATGAATCTAAATCAGATTTAGCAGTGCTGTGCACAAAACATCTCAGTTTGTTCTGCCTCTGCTGTCTACAATACTTACACACTGGACTAACTTGCTCGAAAAGTGAGATTCTTTACTCACAAAATCTTGCAGTCATAGATCAGTTGTGAGCTTTTTATTGTTTAATTTATGGTGTTCAGAAGCTACTTCCAGTACCAGCAAATTCTTGATCATTTGACTTGACAACTTTTATTAAGCCCTTAAATGAGAACAGCTGGAACAGCATGAAATGGATCCAAAAACCTTCCTTACATCACTGCTTTGCTTGCCTTGTGCTTCAGTGCCATATAACAGTGCATTATTTAAGTGCCTGATGCTGTATCCTGATGTGATGCTGTAGGATTCATCATTTGCAGCTAAATCTGCCCAACATTTATTAGACATGAAAAAAGAATATAGTTAAATGAATGACTCAACTAAAAAGTGTCGTAAAGCGTAAAGTGTTGACCCAATTTATGCTTGTGCTAACATTTCTGTGCATGCATTCTGCAGGTGTGTGCAGACAAAATAAATATATCTCATATGAAAAATGTGATAAATTAACAATATTATATTTCTGTAGCATATTGAAAATGTGTATCGGGTGAAAAACACTTTCTGTTGGAGATTTATCACTTATGACTTAATTGTGACATTGTACACGGGGGATTTTGAAAATAGACACACTTTGGGACCTTTTCTATTATTTATACTCTGGGAACACACAGGAGGTGATGAACTGTTTTATGAAAATGATCTCAGGTGGCATCTGACCATCCACGCAGACAGGCTGAGAGTCTTCTGAAAACTGTGGGAAGTTTGTCTTTAGAGTCATTTAGATTATAGTTTTTATTGTTGATTCAGTTTTTAACAAATACAGCTTTAATCATATTTGGAACAAAAAATATGTGAAGCTTCAGCTACAGCTGATGCTATATAAGCTATGTAGTTTTATCTGCCAGGACCAGCAGTATGTTTATTGGAAAATGTATATAAAAAATCTATTTTAATATTGAGCATAAGATATATTCTGTCCCTTATTTTCAATTAACCATATACTTTGAGCCCCAGTTTAGGTCCATATATTCTGATCAGAGTGCTGATTTTACAGTGCAGCAAAGGCAAGTAGGGAGGAGGGGGCTAAACACTCTAGCCCTACATTTACAGATGCTACAAGCTCAAGCATTATAGTAAAGGGCTTTCTAATACTTGAACAAAATTATTAGTAGAAATTATATAAATTAATAAAAAAGCAATTTTGATCCATAGGCTGCCATAGTTTTACTTGTGGAGGTTCTTCCGGAATGCAGACTTCATCTTTATTAGTAGTTTTTTGGGTTTAAAAAAACACACAAGAGCATTTCTGTATTTCAAGTTTCTATGTCTTCTTTACATATTTTCTATGGACTCCAGTCTACTTAAATACTTACTTATATTTAAGAAAAATCCTGTGTGAATGTCATATCCACGGCCCAGTAATACCTATGTAATCTTACGCTAGCCCTGCGACTATAAAATGAAACAAAATGTTCCTTAATCCTCTAAAAATTGCTGTTATTGGCTGAGTTATTGGCTGAGTTTCCTAGATTTCAGATTATATAATATTTGCGTTGGTATTAGGAAAAAAAGATCTGTACCGGTAATAGAAATGAATTTTTAAAAGTTGCTTTTATATCCCTAACATCCTGTGTGAATAAAACGGAACAAATACATCTGGAGATGAGATCTAGATTAATACCATTACAAGCCACTTATTTCCCCTCATGCTGAAGTCACGATGGACAGCAGCTCTCTCTGAGTAAAGTAAACAGTAAAACCCTATTTGGAACATTTCTTTATCAAAAGCAGAAGTTTTTTCTACTCCTACAAAATCTTGGTTACAGGTTTGCTGTCAACTAAAGTGTCCTGAACTTCAGTTTAGATACACTGTTAAAAAAACAACACTCAAATAATACATCCTAGATATGAATGAACGGAATATTCTTGAATTCTTTGTTCTGTATAAATTTGAATGTGCTGACAAAACAAATCACACAAAAATCCTCAATGGAGATTAAATGTATGAACCAGTGTCACACACAGAATTAAAGTGGAAAACGACACTACAGGCAGATCCAACTTTGATGTAATGTCATTAAAACAGGTCAAAATGAGGTTCAGTATTGTTTGTGGCCTCCATGTGCCTGTATGACCTTCCTGCTGTGAGTGGGCATATTCCTAATGAGGTGGTGGATGGTTTCCTGAGGCATATCCTCTCAGCCTTGGACTGAGGCATCTGCAAACTCCTGGACAATCTGTGGTGCAACGACGGTGGATGGATTGAGACATGATGTCCCAGATGTGCTCAGTCGGATTCAGGTCTGGGGACCGGCCTGCCAGTCCATAGCTTCAATGCCTTCATCTTGCAGAACTGCTGACACACTCCGGCTACATGAGGTCTAGGATTGCCCTGCATTAGTAGGAAACCAGGGCCAGCACACACAAGGGGTCTAAGGATCTCATCTCGGTACAATGGCAGTCATGCCACCCCACATCACTACTGGCCCACTGTCAAACCGTTCACGCTGAAGGATGTTGCAGGCAGCAGAGAGCTCTTTGCGGTGTCTCCAGACTCTGTCATGTCTGTCACATGTGCTCAGTGTGAGCTTGCTTGAAGAGCACATGGCGTTGAAGGGAAATTTGCCATTACGGGTGATCTCTGGCAAGCATCCTGCGGGGTGTTAGGCTGTGAGCACAACCCCCAAATGTGTAGGGCCCTCATACCATCCTCATGGAATCGGTTTCTATCTGTTTGTGCAGACACATGCACATCTGTGACGTGCTGGAGGTCATTTTGCAGGGCTCTTCCAGTATGTGTTCCTTTCATTTTTTGAGCAGTGTATAAAAACACAATTCAGCTCAACTTCTTTCCTTCATATTCGGAAAGCCTTTTCAGTAAAGCTTTTGTGTTTACAGATTTCAAAAACAAGGTCCTTAATATTTTCGAAGACACTTTTCCCTCAGGATGATGTCTGACCTTTTAGACACAAGATCTCTGAGGTTGTATTTGGAGGACTGTCGTTGGTTTAGCTGATTAGCTCTCCATAGAGAGAAAGAGGCCTTCACAACAACAAGTCTGAATGTCAGCGCTGTCAGGCAGAAACAGGTCACAGCCAATAAGCAGTTGATCATAATGGCTACGACAGGAGTAATCATGCTGCCAGCTCTTATTAGATGATATATGTCTCCACAGCAACAATACACTTGAACAGAGCTGTCTATAATTTTAGTGTTATTAATATTTTCTTGCAATTCTAAAGTTACACTGATCTTATTATTTCCACTTTGTGAGAAGAAAACAAGATAAGAAGTGTTACATCTACAGCCCTGATTATATGACAAACACATTTGAAATAACTAAGAATAACTGTAAGAAAACATTTTTTATTGAACTTTACTTATATTTCATTTTATTTCATATTAATGCTGAGTTGACTGTAATGAATAAACGGTTCTATGCTTTTAAATTAAATGAAACAGCATATCAATAATCTATTAAGGAACTTCAATTGAGAACACAAAAAAATTCTTTATTTTGCAGCTTTGAAACTCTTTACATCTAAGGATTATTAGAGCAGATATCAGGTGAGAGAAAAGGAAAGAGAAATTAACAAGGGCTTGTTTATTCTATTGCAAATAAACACACTTTGTAAACAGCCTTACTACTGAATTTCTTCTTGGATAGTATGGATATGTAGTGCAGATTGTTTTCCGTGTTGTGCTTGTGAATGATTTATAAGAAATGTTATGAAATATAAAAATCACATTTCAAACTCAGCTTGTCCCTTTATATGATTCATGAGTATCAGAAAACGGAAGCATCATTTAATACCTATGATCACAGAAGGCAGGATATTTTTAAATCGTAATATAACTACATAGCTTTCATTCAGCTGTACGGTTTACAACTACGAAATTTGAATTCCAGCTCAATGGAAAAGGACAGAAGTTTGCTCCATGCAGATTGATTTTTATTTAAGCTTTCTCTGGTTTGTAACTTGAGATGATGCTTTTCTTTTGAAAGAATTGGTGCTATAGATAAACTTAGCTAAACTTTTAAATCAGAAGCATGCTGTTAATTTAATTCAATTCAATCAAAAATGATTCAATAATATCAAAGAGAAATTAAATACTCTGACACACAGCACCTAAATGCAATTTTAGAATGAATAAAAACATTACGTTGAACATGAGGACAAAAGAAATGTTTTAAATTTTATCAAATAAGGATAGACTTGGATGAAAGCTTGCATAACTTAATCACAGTTTATTCATACTAATCGAGTGAATTCTCCCTTATTATGTTATGTTTGGTGTGATAAAAGCAGGAGAAACAGGAACTTAGGAAGAACAAAGGGAAGGGTTAATGATACAAACTGAAAACGAGTTAACCATCAACGATGAGTCGTATTTATGCTGATCCTTCTCAAATTATGTGTACACCTTTTGAAAGCAGTTTTATTTGGTTGTTGGTTTGAACTTTTGGAGGAACATCATTTGAAATTCTAGTAGACATACAGGTGCACCTCAGAATAACAATCTTACAGAATTTAAAAGTAAAAGTGTTTTACTTATTTGATTAAAAAAGAAACTGTTACATTATGTAAACTTCTGAAAAACATAATTTAACATTACAACATTTATTTTTCTTAAATGTATAAGATTATGGCTTTGCTAATGAGAAAATAATTAAATATCAAAGTAATCTGACAAGAGGATGATATTTTAACATATACTTACTGACAAATATATACTAAGAAGTATAAAAAGTCAGCATTTGGTTCTTTTCCCCTTCATTTATATCATTTGTTTAGGGTTGCTGTCATAAGCTCTTGAATTGGATCTGTTTCATAATTTTCTCAAGACTGCTGTTCTACTGATGCTTTTACTGTTTTCTTCTTTCCAGTTAATCTTTTCCTAACATGCATGCACACAGCACTCTAAACAGTCAGCTTCTTTAAATATTCTTCTTCTGAAGCTTTCCCTTCCTATTAGAGGTTTCACTCACTGTCCCCTGGACTACTGTGTGTCGTCCTGTGATTGTGCAGGTTATAATAATGCAGCATTAGCATAACATTTCTGTATCCGAAATTCTTTTTTAAATTGATCCCATAATGCAGTGAAAAGGGATTGCCCACTTAAGTTTTTAGTAGTTTTTTTTTCTTTTTGTCACATCAATATTTGAAATTACACTTAAATTGCTCTCTCTCATGCGAGGGAGTTAAATTAAGGAGAAGTTAGAAGTTTATATTTTTTTCCCTTTTGACTGTTTGGGACAAATACCTTTGTGGGATTCTCTAATCATTGCTTCATTGGCAGCAAGAAAAAGCGTTTTGGCTACATGCTGTTTTAAGCTCACTTCAGATTCAGGAAAATCAATGTGTCTGTTTAAGGAATAGAAAACATTTAAGCTGATCGGAGGCAAGCTGAGCAATCAGTCTCAAAAAGAAGTGACACTTAATGACAAAAACATGGAAAATAGTCAATACAGGTATGAATACATAAATACAAAAGATCATAAAATAAGAGAAAACTGTTTTGCATCAGTTCCTTATTCAATCCCATAGTGTTTACTGGCTGTATAGAGTGGATCCAAAATGCTGCACTTTGTAGAACGAGTTTATTTCTGTCACCTCCCCTTCAGGAGCACGATCCTTTTATATAGCTTGCAATTTTAGCAGTGAATATAATGGCCAGCTGTCATGAAATGGCTAGAAACTCATCTTTATTTTGGCTAATATGTTTGTGTTCAGACATTGTCATTTTTAACTTTCATTTTTAACTTTTCATTTTTTTGGTGGTATGAGGATGTATGATCAGATTACCTTAAATTTAAACACTGCACTGAGCACAGCTATAATAGGAGAGATTTCCACTGGGTAGTTGAGACAAAAAGTGAGGGCGGAGGGTAATCTTCCACATTTCTGGCCTGTTTGCTGACAAAGATAGGAGTTTTTTTTAGAGATGTGGCCTACAGGGGTGTCACCAAATAAATGTGCCAATGTTTAATTACATGTTTTTTAATCTTCTTAGATGGATGGGAGAGAGTCGTAGCCAACATGATGTTGTCTTGATGTTTAGGGGCAATTTAGGAGCTAACGATAATTTACTTCCTCGTAATGTTTTTAGCAACTGTTCATAATAACCTGTATCTCTAAATCTTTGACAAAGGTCATTATCTTGTATGTTGGAAGCTTTTTCAGTCCCTTGAATGATTTTTTTTTATCTGTATCTGTATTGAGCTGCTCATCCCGCTCTCAGTCTTTATTAATATTGTGTATCTAAATGCAAAGAAAAGATAAAACCCTGAAGTTTACCATAAATCAGCATACCGTCTTTAGGAATATCAATAAAATGGGAAAAAGCAGTGAACTACTTTTTTCATATCGTCTTTGCAGAATCAATTGATTCATAATTCAGAAAACAACAAGTTCATTATCGTAGGTGCATGTAGTTATTCTTACATATCTACCGGTATATATAGTTTTTCAATATTGTTTTTCTTTCCAATATTTATGTTTTTATAGTTACTGCTTCAACCCAAGGGGTTACTGGATATATTATATAATCCAAGGCTCTTTGATATTGCTTATTATTATTCCTTCTTATCACTGAGTGCGCTGAGAAGAAGATGTTGCATTGTGTCTTAGCTCAAGGATAAAGCAATGTTCATGCATTAAACCAAACAGAGAAACTTCACAGCAGCTAATCCTTTATTTAGAAGCAAAAAGAAAACATTCAGTGACATTTATAGTTGCTCATTTTCCATAGAAAGCTTAATAATATTTCTAATGCTTTTTTAAATGACATCCATTAAAGAGACATTGGTGTCGGTATAACAGATTACATGCAGTTTCAAGACTGGATCACATGGTGGAATAGGTCACAGGACGAGTGATTTTACATCTATTTTCTAAATGTGTAGCAGATGAGATGCACAACTCTGTCCTGTCTATCAGAGAGAATAGTCATTGACTTCATTATATTAGAAACAAATTAAATGAAACATTATTACCAAAGTCCCATTTCATATTCCAGCCAGATGTCTCCTGCTGCTTTTCAAGCTTTAAGTCTGTGCATTTGTGTGGCTCTCAATGCTAAATGCTGCTGATTATGAAACTAATCATTGGAAACAGAAGACTTATAATGTGGATCCATAACTTCATATTTGAGAGCAGCAATCACAGCTTAGTGTGGAGAATTTCATTACCGTTGTAGGCAATCAAAATTTGGTCCTAAAAGTGTAGGATTGTTGTTTCTAAAGCATATATCCTTATAAAACCGGCTTATTATCCCTTGCCAGCCCTCAATCATTTCATGCTCAGCCTTAGTCCCTTGGACAAAAAATTAGACTAAATCTCAGACAAAGCTTGCAACAGAAACACCATGTACCAACATTTTTGTCTTCAGTTTTGTGGTAAACAGCACTACTTATGTCCTCACCATACGTTATTTTTCTAAGGTTTTAATTCTCTTTTAATGCCATTTTCATGGAACATACACACAGTAAACAACAACAAAATAAACATTATAACTGCTTAATAAGCAGCAATAATGAGTCACATGAAAAACAAAATATCTTCTTTCAGGGAAAATAAAGCATAAAAATCTGAAGAAATCTCATGGGAATAAACTAGAAAAAGACTGACATGTTAGTATGGGAAATAATGTCTTTACAAGCTTAATTTGACACCACCATTGTAAAAGGGCATGTAGTTTAACAAAGATTTTACAGTTGTGTATAAAAATCTATGTACCCTTTGAAATTGACAAAGGTAATAAAAAAATGATAAAAAAGGAAATCATAACTTGATTTTGAATATAATATATACCTTATATATCTCTCTTTGTGTCTAAATATATATAAGTAT